>VYZU01031418.1:0-16022 GCA_013401355.1 Ceyx cyanopectus
TCATTGCCCCTTGTCCTATCATTATATGTCCTTATAAAAGGTGCCTCCTCAGCTTTCTTGCAGGCCCCCTTCAGGTACTGGAAGGATGTTATAAGGTCTTCCTGGAGCCTTCTGTTCTCCAGGATGAACAGACCCAAATTTCTCAGCCTATTTTTTGCAGATGGTATCTGCAGCCACAAGGATAATGGGGTTTTGTTTGGTTTCAGAATGCTACCGAACCAGACAAAACCACTGTTATTTTCACTTTAACTATTCTTTATCTTCACATCTACCTCTTCAAGACAGAATACAAACCTAGGAAGAGAGACATAATTAGATTTCTTATATCTGACAGACACTAGTGCAATAATATTCTCTTCTCCCTGCCCACGTAGGTCACAGAAAATAAGATTGGAGAGATCTGAAAAGATTGGAAGTCTGCTAAATTATTCACAAGAGCAGCACTGAAGTCCACCTGTGAAGAGTTGCATTTCTTTATGGAACTGAGTGACATTCATCAGTTATTTCATTGACCAGTGCTGAAAAATGAAAGTTAATGCACATGGGGAAATCCCCCACCAAACAAACACAAAAAGTGCTTCAATATCATTTCTCTGACTCTTTCTAATTATTTATGGGATCTTGGGTCTATGATAGGGTAGGGAGGGCAGGGCAGAAGCATACATGTCTATCCTACTGCTCTCTGGTCACTCATTTCTCTCAAATGCAGACACAAGATGTTAGACAAAAGAAACCTTCCCCAAAGGGTTAGGCATTCAAATGACCAGATCTCCATGACATTCACATAAGCTCAAATTAGGATGGCCAAGGGAAGGAAGCAAGCCCAAAATATTTTGCAGTTTTCTGTCCTCAATAGACTACAAAACATTCCTAAAATAATCTAATAGATAGTCAAATCTACCTTCAAAGACAAGATTTTTTTTTCCTTCCCATATGAGACCAAAACTCAAAAGCAAATCAGTAGCTGGAGTTAATACAGAAAATATCTATGGACACTGCTAATAAATTATGATCTAAGAGATATTTTTAATCACTAGATTTCATTAACCTGTTCCTTTCAATCCAACTTAATCTAATTCCAATTAAATGATTGCATATTGCTTGTATTTAGATAAAACTACTGCTAGTCTAACAAGTGTCAATACTAGTGAGCCTCTGCTACTTCTATTTTATTGTTCTGCTCCTTTAAAAATGCCATAGTGATAAAGAACAGAAACAAAATGAAATTTTAATATTTAATTATTTAATATATNGAACAAAAAGTGAAGCTCACAGTTGAGTAGGAATAGCTGACATTTTGATCTAGGTAATATAAGCATATACAATGAGTAAATGTAGCTAATTTAGATATGAAGCAGTGTATATAAGTTTAGAATTTTGCCCAGCAATTTAATTAAAATGGGTCCTTCTCAAATGCCAAATACTGTTTGGGAATAAGTAAGGTGGCAATGAAAACAATAAATAAACCCAGATAAACTTAAAGATTAAATATTTAAGCAGGTGTTCAGGTTAGAGAAACTCTGCAAATAAATTCTCCCTGTGAAAAGGCAAATATTCACCTCGTTAACTGCCTGAGTTTCTACAGTCACATCTCTTTGGTTTTTTATTTTCCATAAATTCTAGTAAATTAGGTTATTTGGTGCAAGTAGAAGAAAAATACCAATTTAAACCAAAAGAATACCCCTGAAAAGCAAAATTTGCAGTATTTCAAGCTCATTTGGAGACTTACATCGAGATGTTAATTCCACTAGCTCTGCTCAGAGCTTATGAGAGAGAACACTTTGTCAAGTTTCTTTGCCTTCACAAAGAGCACGGTGCTCTCCAGCCATGCACATGCTTCTCGTGCACTGCCATTTCTACAAAACTCATCAAACCTCCAGATGAAAGTAAAATGACTGAATCCAAGTTTTAATGTAGATGTCTTGTGCATTTCCATCACATCGTATTTACACTGAAAAGGTCACGAGCTGAACTTTGTAGAATATAGAAGATCCAGTGTGGTGAATCATCACACCGTTGGCTAATCATTTTTTCATATGCATACACAAGAGCTAAAGAGAAGTATACTCATTTATTTACAGGACCTTTCTGTTAAGCCACCATTCTATAAGGAAAAAAATAAACATTCTCACAAGGATATCTACAATCTACTCTATTCTGCAAATTTTTAGGCTTAGTTCTCCATGGTCCTGACAACAGCAGCTTCCCAAGAAGACTGGTTTATGCAGCCTCAGAAAAAAGTAATGAGATTACTGAAAAGATAGTCTTGGGTTTTTTTCCCCATCCCCTATTTGCACTGCAAGTTATTATGAATTTTCAGTGTTTCCCTGGCTCTCATTACTGTGCCACCCAAACACCTGGAGACAGGCAATACACTTTGTCCTGCCTGTCTATTGCAAAGTCTTCCTGTAAAATCAAACCGTTAAGGCGGGCAGCCTCTCTCATATGATTGGCTTTTCATCATTATTATTTTACTGCCCAATATCATGATGTTTGTATTCTCTGTAACTGAATTTTTTTTTGTTTGTTTGCAGCTGCTGCAAATATAACACCTGCAATCATTGCCAATAACTATTGAAAAACAAATTTGAAGTCAAAAGCCACAAACTCAAAATTTAATAAAAATTCTTCAGAGGACTGTGTTAAGCACCACAGTTTCACAATCATGTTAATTCTGTGTGGGCTAAACCTTCAAGTTAAAAATCCAGCTACACACAGTCCATGTGACACTTTGGTTATAAAGTTGATCACAACCTGGAGCCTGTTGTGGAGATGATGAGCCATGTAAATAAGCCACAAGGAATCTTTCTACTGTTGACTCTATTTTCTATCACTGCAACATTATCCATCATGCCATGGAAAGTGTCAGACATAAAAATAAAGTGAAAATCTATAAAACTGGTTTTGAGCCAGTAAAATAATGTCACTTTTGTGGCAGCCTTTATTAATCCTTTTAACTGAAGTGGTCTGGATTTCATAAGACTCAAAATTTAGCAGTGTTTGGATAAAAGACATACAGAAATCCCACATATGCATATGCAGAGAAACTGAAAGAAACAACTCAGTGGATGATATCTAATTATATCAGTAATGTCAAAAGTGGATTGAGGAGGCTATGAGTCTTGTTAAGGCGGTTATGTTCTCCGTGGTACCATGGTAAAATTTAATGCTTTGGTTTAGAGATGTTGTTTCATACCGTTGACTTGAACAACATCCCATCCTTCACCTATGGGCTGAGCTTTCATGTCAAATGAACGATATCTCCCTATATGTATCATGCCACAGCTCTCTTAAAGAAAAACTTGTGTTTTCATCAGAGATTTGATCTCGATAAGCACATGAAATTACAAGAGTATTGTACAAAGTGTGTGAAACACCTTTTGAAATATTTTTCCTGCTCTCATAATCAGTCTTAATTTATTTATTTTTTTGCCTTATGTGTTATATTCAGATTTATTACTTATCCTAAATAATTTTTTCCTATATGCATAACTGGCCTAGAGGGTATAGTATAAAAAATTTTACAATTAGAAATCCTGAAGGAAAAAAAAAAAGATTCTCTCTTCAGCAATGTACTTAACTCTAAACATATACAATAAGCTAAAAGTCTGACTGTGAACCTTTTCTTTCCTCTGGGGAACATTTTTTTTCACATAAGTAACCCTTGTTTCCAAAGGCATGTGTCAGAAGACAGCAGTTCAGCTGGAGCTGTGCAAGAGACAATGGGCTGTGAACTGTGGTTTATTAATTAATTTTGTCAATGTGACTCAGTAAGTGCAAAATGACAGTAATGTGAAATATGATACACAAAATATGGCTAATAATAATTACTCTAACTGTGAATCTAATCTTGGAGAAAGCAGCAATGAGGGATGCTCAGCATCCCAGGACATGTGTGGTTAACCTCAGCTAACTGGGTTAATCTCCTGTGCTCTCTGTTATGTTTGTGAGGAAGGATAAGCTCATTCACATCATTATTCTAGAGCAAAAGTACAACTTTATTTATTTTTACTTACTCCTGAGGACTCTGTTTCTGTCTCTCTCTCTCTCTCTTTCCACATATTGCACTTAGACTGTCTTAGAAAAGTGGCTGCAAGTAAATTCCAGTATGTAAATTAATGTAAGTTGCATATTAATTTACTTGTTGAATGTCAAGGTATAACATATAAACTGCCAGCAATTATGCAAAAAGTATGCAAATGAAGCACATGTTCAGTGACTTTGCTTGTTGGTAAATAGCAAACAAATGCAGAAATCAATATCCACTACACTGGGAAACTCAAAATAATTATATCAGCACAGGGAAGAGGGACAAGGGCCCAGGCAGGAGGTTGTCACAGGCTGTCCATGGCTGTCCAGTGCTGGCACTGCTCTGACTTGGAATTTGGCCTGAGCCAACCAGTACTGCTCCATGCCATGCCCAGGCAATGCTGGAAGGCAACCTGAAACCCAGGAAAGGTACAGAAGCACCTTATTCTGTGATGGTCAAAGTGCAGACAAGTTACATCAGGCTGTTTGCTTTAAGGGGAAGACATTAAACTGTGGCTCATTGAATACATACTATAAAAGATCTTGTCTTAACAAGACTGCAGCATGGCTGAATAACATGATATTAAATTCCATCCCCATTTCCATGTCCATCTTCACATGCAGTATGGACTCCTGTTTAAACACTGCTGTAAACAGTCTCACAAGCAACTTGAAATAAAAAAAAACTTATACCTCAGTCCTGCCCTTGACATAGGCATGTTTGGTTATTATAGTGACTGAGTTATTCCCTTATCTGTGATATATTCCTATTAATAACATTCTGCTCTGACTAACAAACAGCTTTCTTTTATTGCCATGATTTCTGGTTTTCTCACAGTAAAAATATGAACTGAAATACTCATTCCTGGAGTGGTCAAAAAATATTACTACTTCAGTACAATATTGCAGGTAGTAAATCTTTTCACATAGGAAAATTAATCCCCCTTCTTGTTTAGAGAGACACATAGGAAAATGAATCTCTTTGCTTGTTTAGAGAGACACATATTGCAAAACAGAATCACAACTGTAAGTGGTAAGAAAATCTCCACAATTGATATCCTTGCCTGGCTTCAACATATAACAGAGATACCTGATGCAAGGAAATCTGCTGCTTTCATAGAAATACCAACCATAGTGGAGATGTCATCTTTGGAATGCAGTGCATCCTCAGAGAGAGGATAATCTTCATTAACAGCATCACAATTAAATGGGATATGCAGAGTCGACCCTGGGCATATTGACTTCATTTGTGATGCTTACCCTGTACACACTTCAGAGAGAAATGAAAGTTCAGTCTGAAGTCTCACTCACTGAAAACAGTGACTGAAGCAGAATTTTCTTGGAGGGGGCAAAGCTTATCTAGTCAAGGATTTCCTTGAAGCTTAGTCTGAGACAGTCAAGATACCTAAAGTCTCTAAGGTCTACAAGAAACGTCAACACATTCAGCTTCAAGTAGAAGGTGTAAATCTTTCCATCTGCCTTCTCTAACAGGAACATGAAATAACATACACGTTAAAGAGAGAAAAGAAGGCCTCACATACATTACATCCTACATATATCTAACTGAAGACACTCTGGCAGTAATGGTGATAGCAACTTAGTGAAGCCAGAGGGGCTGTAGCTCTGGGTCAGGCAGTGCTCCATGAGTCCACAACCACACAACTGGCATCCTGACACACCTGCCCAGGTGGCTGTGGATACCTCCTGCCCTGAGAAGCTCTTAGACATTGACAAGCTTATCTCCTTGAGCCATGACAGAGTGCCTAAGTCCACTAGATAAGCTCAAAAAATGATGCCATTGGAGGAACCAGTCATCTTTAGGTTTATAATAGCTTGATCATGTTCTAAAAACCCTAAAAGTTATCTTCCCAGTTTCCTCCACTGCACCATCATCAGCTTGGGTGATAAAATTGACTACTTGGGCAAATAAAGGTGACATCAATCCCTTGCAACAAACATCCTCTACTATATTCCTGCTGACCAGTCAGAATTTAGAATGGGATTTGCACTGAATGAGCTCATAGCCCTTCAAAGAGAAGATAAGCTATACAAGCAAAAGAACAATGATAAATCAAACAACTAACACCCTCTCCTCCACCCCCATCCCCCCAGGTTTGCAGTACTTTAATCAGGAAGTGAATTAACACAGGGTCCTTCTAGAAAATAAACCAACCATATTTATAGGTTTCAGGAAAGCAGATACATAATGTGCTAATAAGGAGATGGATACTGGTTGTCTCAGTCTCACCTCCTGAGTCATTCATGATCCATCCCTCAGCCTGTTCTTGGCTTTGCTGCTCTGCTGTGCAAGTATGAACCCAGTTTAAATGTCTTACAAGAGCAGGCCGGTTAAGTTGGACCTCATCAGTTCTCCCACTCACTGGAGAAGGGGAACTGATAAAATTGCATATTATGCAATCTAAATAAAAGTAATCATTTTTAATTAAGTTAAAAATCACCATCAGGAAAGGAAATAAAAGCAGAGAAAAGAAAGCAAGCTATCACAGAAAGTATTTTGCTGCCATGGCCAGTTGAGCTTAAGGCCATGTATGCTTTCATTGGTTTGGCATGTTCTGAAGAAGGAAGAAGTTTATAAGTTTGTCCCGCTCACCGTGTGACCCGGCACAGGCTGCTCCACCCTGCCTCACAGCAGTGCACAGCCTGCCAAGCCTGCTCCTCAGATTCCCTCCCCACCTCCTCTGGGACCAAGAGTATGGCACAACTACCCCACCTCTCTCCTCTGTGGGTTGTCAGCACCATGATAAAGTATATTGTGGTTTCTTTTTTCCTTCTTTTTCTCTGTGTTCTGAGTTACTTCCCATTCTTCATTAGGGGATATATAAATTCAGCCTTTAACAGTTTATTCCTTGAGCATGTGGGACTACCAGATAAACTAATGCAAACTAAGTAATGTATGCCAAGTATCTGTCCCAGTAGTCAAAAAGAGTTTCACCATGGACTGCAAAGGGACTTGGACTTGGCCCTGTTTCTGCAGATATGGAAAACATTAGCAAAGCTTTAGAACATGCCTGGGGCTCTGTCCTAACCTCTATTGAGCAGCCATAGGAAAAATGTAGGAAACATAATTTTCTCTTATGCTTATGAGCCAGGAAGAGAGGCTTGTCCAATGAACCGTCTGTGACAGCATAGTTTCAAGGTGCCATACGTTGTCCAAGCTATGTGAATATATAAAATGCATCCCATCCCCATCAGCAGGAGGGAAAGGTGGGCTCATTTTGGAGGAGTAAAACACATCCCATAAGGGACTGTAAGTCAAGGCACCAGTCCTAGTGGGAGCTGACAGAATCTCCAAGGCAGCAGAAACATTAGGTTGTGCTCTTGCTCTGTACTGTTAGGCAAATTGAGCTTCTAATTCATAATTACCAGAGGTGATTTATTCTCTTGTTATCATCAGAGAAGCTAAATCAAAAGAAAGGTCATAAAAAAGGTCCAGACTTTTACACATTGCAAAAGTCTGGCCTGGATATTCTGATACACACAAGTTAGAGCTTCTTTGCTCCATAGTCTGAGTAGAAGTGGACTTGGCAAAAGAGAGGATCTAATCAACTTCATTTGTACTTTGCCTTCTTTTACAGAAACTGGGAACATATGTCAAATCAAGCAACCACAGTAGTGTCCAGGATCATGGTTTCCATTTTTGTGGAAAAAGAGAACAGATGGAAGACCAGGTAACCACATTTATTCATCATACGTGACTTTCTATCATGAATTTATAAGAGGTTAAACATTATCTTCCTCCTGTTGTTCGCCAGTTCAAGTTTAAGGAGTTTGGTGTGGAATCATTCTTAGAGAATTGGCCATGAGACTGACAAAACTAGCTAAGCAATAGAAAAAAAGCCCAAACATTGCATAGTGTTTGGGTACATAACTGCAGTAACTGCAAGACTTAAAAGTAAATGAGAATCTTATGGTGTAATACAATTTTTCTATGGGAGGAAGGTTAAACTCTCTCCATATGGTTTGGTCTTATTTTAGAGAGTGATGCACATAGACACTTTAATTTCATACACAAGAGAAAAGGGTGATTTCTGCATAACAATATGTCCCTTACTTCTATCCCAGACTGTTATGTATTCTGACCATTCTGGCACGGCCTTTCTGGTGCTGAAACTATGCAGCCTTTTGATAATGTCTGTGAAGGGTTTAGCTAAGTTTGGTATTCTGTATAAAGATCCAGGCATGTCATTTTGCCATGGCAAATTTAGATCAAAAGAATGGATTAGTCATGACAAAAAATGATAAGTATAGATGAAACTCAGCAAAAATAATGGACCTGTTCTCTAGTGGTTTGGTGAGGGTTGTGACATTCTATCAGAGAGTGTTATGCTGGTGATTGGTTTTCTCTCGGCTTTGGTTTTAAACACAGGAGCAGCTAACAGTGTGATGAATGAGGCAGTGCTGAAACCAAAGGGAAGCAAATATCACCATAAGGTTAGTGTCTTTCTATAAAGATAGAAGATATTTATTTTTTACATACATATTGCCTCAAAACTCTAGCCAGGAACCAGGAATTCATGACAGTTTGTGATGGACATGTCAAAGACCACAAAAAACTTAGAAATGAGGTATAAGGCAAGAGGGAGCACATGGCTTTAGGCAAATAGCCATAGGAGTATTAAGAAGTGGCAGTGACCCTGTTCCTCAGAAGCATTTCCAGCAGACCACCGGTCTGCTCTTCAAAAAGAGTGTTACAGAAAGGGCAAATGAGAAGACTTTGAAGGAGAATAACAAAGTAAAATGTTGTGAATGTTTTTAGTTCAGAGCATGAATTAGTCAGAAATAACTCAAAAATTATGCAGACCACAGTGATTTTCAGCATGGGACTCAGGACATGGCGTGGACTGAGCCCTGAGCAGCCATTATTTCCTTCGGATGATATGAGGGAAGAATTACTTTCATCTTCCTGAGTGAAGCTCAGAACTTTCCAAGTGACACTGGGATCAGTGTATCCACTGAATTTATCATTGAGCATAAATGTAATATCCCCATTTTCCTGTTATGAAATTTGCTTTCTATTTGGGACACTATGCCAAAAGCAAACTCTCTGAAGTTCATGGAGTTATACTGTTTCATTTTTTTGTCTGGAAGATTCAATTAAAATGCTTGATACTTGTGAAATTTCAATGCTCAGCACTTCTGTGTGTCTTCCTTTATTTTGGATGTTATTAGTTATTTGTGTTCTGTGGTTTTTCTTTCTTGATATTGTTTTGTTTTGTTTTGATTCTAAAAAGAACTTTGATTTTCAGGTTGATATTTTAAACACACAGAAGTCTGAAAATTCTAAGTTAGTGTTACCACAGCAACCAGATTTATACACCCCAATGAAAGACTATAGCAACCACAGAGAGTAATACCAACTCCTGGAAGGATTCTCTATTCTTACTAATAAGAATCTTTTTATTGAGTTTCTCTGGGTATATGTGAATAGAAACAGATATGCAAATATGAACACTTCTCCAAACCTAAAGTCTTCCACTTAAATTACTATATAAACTTTTTATTGCAGAAAAGAACAATTAATCTTTAATATTAACCTGTAAGTTAGATTCTTGTGCTTTAGTTCTGCAAATCTGATTGAAGAGCTTGTGTAAAACTGTGTCTTTGGAAACTTTGGCTTCTCCTTAGAGCAAACACTTATATATAAGTGCATGCTAATACTAGACTGTTTAATTTGTTTCATAGTTATTCTCACCAATTTATCATCCTGCACCTTGAAATTGTAGACAGGTATGATTAATAAAAATTACTTCTACCTCAAAAATTGTAATGCAATTTTTTTACAATAGACCTGCATGAACAGGACTTGTCTTACTAAAACAGTCTCTGGAAAAGCAAGTCCCTTTCCACTGACCATGAAGGGGTCTGGCTGACAGGCTGGAACCAGATGTCTAACTTTTATGAATTTAGGTGAGATTTATTTATGGATGATGTATTAATTTTTTTTTTCCTAGTGTTTGATACAAGGTCTACTTGAAACTGGCATCTGAGACTGACTTCTTTGCTCACCATCAGGGAGCTGATGGGCTTGAAAAAACATGAGGCCACTAAGGAATCATGAGACTCCTAACAAGTGAGAATTTAAAGTTCCCATTACATGTCTTATGAGAAGGAAAAAAAAAAAAAAAGTCTTGATTTTCTGGGCAGTTAAGCTAACAACATCATAATGATGGGAATCACAGAAGGGGTGTGCACATTGAGAGGTGACACACTAGGGATTACCTAGCTCACTCCAGGTGATGTGACAACCCCACACAGTGTCTTGCAGGTCACATAGTGCATTAGCAGCTTATGCTGTTTCATTTTGTCTCTGTATATACATTTTATTGCATGTATAGATACATGCCACTACTGAGCAACTGAAGCAGCTGAAGATGACAAGCCTCACTGTAATAGTTTTAAGCTTTTCTCTGTCATAAGAGAGAAAAACTGTTTTTTAAATGGGCAGCTGTGATAAATAATAAATGTTGACATTTCAAAGAAAATTATTTATCGGTAGAGGAAGCAATGTCTCTCTCTAGGTTTCCAGCACAAAATATTAATAGATATCAAGTCCAGGAATGTACTTCTGAAAATGATGGGCTTTAGCATCCACCAAAATTTCACCCAAATTGTAATTTCAAAGTCTTTCATCTTTCTTTATCAAAAACTGATACAGGAAATAAAGATCTCATAAAATATCTTCAATTAAGTAAAATTTGCTAACGTTCAGCCATCATCACATCTACCTTGCTTTTAGTAACATGCTTATTTATACTCCCTGAGGAAACACTTGTGCCTCCTAATCAAATAAATCAAATAAAATCAATTTCACATGCAAATCATAGGAATGATGGAAGATATTTTACTTCCAAAACATTTGAACCCTTAAGGTCTCATGCATCTATTCCAGTCTGCGCTTTGAAGTATTGCTCCTGAGATCTCCAAGAAGGTGGTGGTCCTTTAGTTACATATTCATCAGTATTCAACTGCTGGCAGTTTCATCTGTTGCTGATCAGATACATCATTTGCTCTGAACCCCCTTTTTGTCATTATCCTGGAGTGAGGTACAATCACACAAACAAGAACACATACAGACACTAGACATGCAAAGACACACACACACAGAGGCTGGCAAGATAACCCTCAGACTGTTTTATAGACTATGTCCATGTTTTATCTCTCCCATCACCTATACTTTTTCTTTCACACAGACATAGACCTGAGTATAGAAGTAATCTCACTTTATTCATATTAAAATTGCCTAGTCTAAACTGGTTATCTAGGTTCCCTCTGGAATCTGTGCAGAGAGAAAAAATGAGAGGAGGCACATCCAGGGGGAAATTCACTCACTCATTAGACAGTCAGGATGGGATGAATCAGCCCTTAGAAATGCTCCTCTCTCTCCTTTGGCTTCAGACAGAACACAGACAACCTGCNAAAAAGAACTTTGATTTTCAGGTTGATATTTTAAACACACAGAAGTCTGAAAATTCTAAGTTAGTGTTACCACAGCAACCAGATTTATACACCCCAATGAAAGACTATAGCAACCACAGAGAGTAATACCAACTCCTGGAAGGATTCTCTATTCTTACTAATAAGAATCTTTTTATTGAGTTTCTCTGGGTATATGTGAATAGAAACAGATATGCAAATATGAACACTTCTCCAAACCTAAAGTCTTCCACTTAAATTACTATATAAACTTTTTATTGCAGAAAAGAACAATTAATCTTTAATATTAACCTGTAAGTTAGATTCTTGTGCTTTAGTTCTGCAAATCTGATTGAAGAGCTTGTGTAAAACTGTGTCTTTGGAAACTTTGGCTTCTCCTTAGAGCAAACACTTATATATAAGTGCATGCTAATACTAGACTGTTTAATTTGTTTCATAGTTATTCTCACCAATTTATCATCCTGCACCTTGAAATTGTAGACAGGTATGATTAATAAAAATTACTTCTACCTCAAAAATTGTAATGCAATTTTTTTACAATAGACCTGCATGAACAGGACTTGTCTTACTAAAACAGTCTCTGGAAAAGCAAGTCCCTTTCCACTGACCATGAAGGGGTCTGGCTGACAGGCTGGAACCAGATGTCTAACTTTTATGAATTTAGGTGAGATTTATTTATGGATGATGTATTAATTTTTTTTTTCCTAGTGTTTGATACAAGGTCTACTTGAAACTGGCATCTGAGACTGACTTCTTTGCTCACCATCAGGGAGCTGATGGGCTTGAAAAAACATGAGGCCACTAAGGAATCATGAGACTCCTAACAAGTGAGAATTTAAAGTTCCCATTACATGTCTTATGAGAAGGAAAAAAAAAAAAAAAGTCTTGATTTTCTGGGCAGTTAAGCTAACAACATCATAATGATGGGAATCACAGAAGGGGTGTGCACATTGAGAGGTGACACACTAGGGATTACCTAGCTCACTCCAGGTGATGTGACAACCCCACACAGTGTCTTGCAGGTCACATAGTGCATTAGCAGCTTATGCTGTTTCATTTTGTCTCTGTATATACATTTTATTGCATGTATAGATACATGCCACTACTGAGCAACTGAAGCAGCTGAAGATGACAAGCCTCACTGTAATAGTTTTAAGCTTTTCTCTGTCATAAGAGAGAAAAACTGTTTTTTAAATGGGCAGCTGTGATAAATAATAAATGTTGACATTTCAAAGAAAATTATTTATCGGTAGAGGAAGCAATGTCTCTCTCTAGGTTTCCAGCACAAAATATTAATAGATATCAAGTCCAGGAATGTACTTCTGAAAATGATGGGCTTTAGCATCCACCAAAATTTCACCCAAATTGTAATTTCAAAGTCTTTCATCTTTCTTTATCAAAAACTGATACAGGAAATAAAGATCTCATAAAATATCTTCAATTAAGTAAAATTTGCTAACGTTCAGCCATCATCACATCTACCTTGCTTTTAGTAACATGCTTATTTATACTCCCTGAGGAAACACTTGTGCCTCCTAATCAAATAAATCAAATAAAATCAATTTCACATGCAAATCATAGGAATGATGGAAGATATTTTACTTCCAAAACATTTGAACCCTTAAGGTCTCATGCATCTATTCCAGTCTGCGCTTTGAAGTATTGCTCCTGAGATCTCCAAGAAGGTGGTGGTCCTTTAGTTACATATTCATCAGTATTCAACTGCTGGCAGTTTCATCTGTTGCTGATCAGATACATCATTTGCTCTGAACCCCCTTTTTGTCATTATCCTGGAGTGAGGTACAATCACACAAACAAGAACACATACAGACACTAGACATGCAAAGACACACACACACAGAGGCTGGCAAGATAACCCTCACACTGTTTTATAGACTATGTCCATGTTTTATCTCTCCCATCACCTATACTTTTTCTTTCACACAGACATAGACCTGAGTATAGAAGTAATCTCACTTTATTCATATTAAAATTGCCTAGTCTAAACTGGTTATCTAGGTTCCCTCTGGAATCTGTGCAGAGAGAAAAAATGAGAGGAGGCACATCCAGGGGGAAATTCACTCACTCATTAGACAGTCAGGATGGGATGAATCAGCCCTTAGAAATGCTCCTCTCTCTCCTTTGGCTTCAGACAGAACACAGACAACCTGCCTGGAGGAAATAATTAACTGATAAAGTTAGGTGAGGTGATTCCCACTCCATATGTAGGTATACCCTGCTTTTGGAGACTGTTATCCTTTGTTGAGATTTAACTTGCTAGCAGAAGAGACAAATTGTTCCCAAAGAAGAACCAGGAGAGAGTTTGGAATCTAATCTGAGCTCAGACTGCCCTTTTTGCTAGTGAGAAAGGATTTGGAAGGCATCCTCAAATTTTCATGCGCCAACATGTTTTATGCTTCAGGTTAGAACTGGAAGAGGTGAAATAGCACAAGAAAATCTACCTTGGCTGTGCTGCAAAGCAGCTCCCATGAGATTTCTTCCCAGCTGAAAAAGTAGAGGATGTTGAAACAGTTCAGTCAAATTCTAGACAACTGTCCATTTATTGGGGTGCAGCAAACAGAGCAGAATGCTTGTGAGATTCTTCATGGTCTTCTTCAAAGATTGTCTAAACACCATTTGAAACTGCAGACTAGTGTTGTACGTAGTAGACCAGTTACAGTGCAAGATAGGGCATGTACAGAACAGAATGCTCAGTGCATTAACTCTCTGTGTAATTCATGGAGTTAGTCATTATTTACTGCAGCTCTAAAGAGGCTACCAATAGCCCCCTCAGGAATTAGCACTCGCTCTGCACTCTTAGCAGTAGCATTCATCCAGTTAAAGCCCAATATACCTTTCACAGAAAATGAAGCAGTGTTATGGAGATGGAGAGTTGTTTAATATGTGGCCCCACGCTGCACACTATTCAAACACTTTCTGGAGAGAGGACTTGCTCCTTTCCTCTGGCAATTCCAGACAGTGCCCTGTACCAGGGAACTAAACACACTGCAGAGGCACAGAGGTATAAAGGTCAAAACCTCCACTCATCTTGAGTGCCAATTCTAAGGCACCTAACACTGCTGTTTTCAGAAGACACAGCACTACATAGCATTTTCCATGAAAAAGAAACAGATTTTTTCAATTTAACTTGTGGCAGTGAACCCACAGAATTTCCAAAAAGCAGACCTTGGATGTTCCATCCCAGTTTTAAAAAGATGAAAAAAAAAATTAAAAATATTTGGTTTTAATGCCTTCCTTAGCATGAAAAGAGAACATAAAAAGAGACTTAAAAGCATAAAAAGAGACTTAAAAGTGCAAAGGCTGCCCTGTCCAACACTGACAAGAAACCTCTTGGGCTGATGGTCATCTCTATTGTATAGGGGAAGAGGACTCCTTTATAGGAGAAGACTAATAAGTGAGATGTCTATGGCATACTTTGGTCACTTCTCTATTAACAAAGCCAGCCTATACCCTTAGTGGATATCATCACTCCCAAAGACCCAAATGGAAGAAAAGGTGGAAATTGATTTCTAGCTGCAGTTCTATTTTCTACAGAAAGGGCATTTCTAGCCTCTTCTTTATGATTAAAGTCTTCTATGTGCAAGATGTTGGAAAACTGATGTAACCAGATTGTCAGGATGGAAAGAAACAAGCAGCTGGGATCCCCATCTGCTGCAATAAGGAGCTAAGCTAAAAATCCTCCCAACATACTCATCTAAGGTAAAATGAGTCAATNACTTCTGTGTGTCTTCCTTTATTTTGGATGTTATTAGTTATTTGTGTTCTGTGGTTTTTCTTTCTTGATATTGTTTTGTTTTGTTTTGATTCTAAAAAGAACTTTGATTTTCAGGTTGATATTTTAAACACACAGAAGTCTGAAAATTCTAAGTTAGTGTTACCACAGCAACCAGATTTATACACCCCAATGAAAGACTATAGCAACCACAGAGAGTAATACCAACTCCTGGAAGGATTCTCTATTCTTACTAATAAGAATCTTTTTATTGAGTTTCTCTGGGTATATGTGAATAGAAACAGATATGCAAATATGAACACTTCTCCAAACCTAAAGTCTTCCACTTAAATTACTATATAAACTTTTTATTGCAGAAAAGAACAATTAATCTTTAATATTAACCTGTAAGTTAGATTCTTGTGCTTTAGTTCTGCAAATCTGNAAAAAAATATTATTGCAGTATAAACTATTTCTACTTTTATATTCTTGTTTTAGTGTACTTCTTATTTCTTATTTTTTGAATATTTGAAATTTCAACAAAACTCAGAGAATGCTTACTGATTCAGAATATACAACTTTAGTGATTTATGGAATGGAAGATATTTCCTTTCATAGAACTTTACATTTAATTAAGAATTTTAAGATATTAACTCTAGTTCTCATTTGACTATATGCTTATGTAAGGTTATATCAAAATGCTTATGAGAGAGACAAAATACTAAATTTCCTCCAGGTAAAATATTTTATAATGCAAAGCATGATTATTTTAACATAGAAAGCATTTCAATGGCAGTAATTGTAA
>VYZU01031420.1:6166-59734 GCA_013401355.1 Ceyx cyanopectus
CCTTTCCACATGACTTCTAAGAAATTCTTGTAAAACTGCTTTTAGAAGGGTAAACTGTAGTTTTTAGTTTTCTACAGCAGTTTTCTCCACTGACCACCCAATAATTCACTTCTGGCATCTGGATATCAATGGATACTAATGGATGTCTGGGTATCAGTGGATTTTCAGTGTCTTAGTGTTGTGAAGATGGCCACTGTCTAACTGAGGCAGTAGAGCAGGATAGTAGAGGAAGATGTAGAAGGTGAAAATCCTCTTGCTTACAGAACTTGCTCAAAGTTCTTGCTTAGAGATGGGAAGAAAAGATCCCTCAGTCTAATGATGGAAATCCATGGAGAATAATGGTCAATGATTGGTCTGTCCTGCCAGCAGGGGAGTTCTTGTTCTGACTTGTTCTAGAAATAAAATAAATGGAGGGATATCACACAGATTTAACAGGAAGATGAAGCCCAGAAGATAAGATGTTAACTTGAAACTGGTATTACTATAATAATAATTTTTCCAAATAGGAGCACAGATATTTTTAAGCAGTTGAGATTTTTTTTGTCATGAATGAGAACATTACTAGTCAATCTGCAAAATCATAAGAGCTGAAGCATTTCCATTGCTCATCAATGTGAATTTACTGCTTCACTGCTGAGTTTCAAACCTAAATTCATCCATTCTTCTGCACACTGGCTTTTTCTGTTTCTCATGCTCTGCTTTGGTGCTGTTTTGTTTACCGTGTTGCAAAGACTTCAGTGAAAAATTCTATTTTTCTGGTCAGAAATAAATCATTTTGAAAGCTGTTCTGACCACCATAGATCAAGCTAGCATGCTCTCCTTAGTTCCTATGAATCTTTTATGCTGAAATTTGGGTTAAAACCTGTGAGAGTCCCATATGGTAGTTGTCAAGGAAGAATATATACTGTTGTTAATTATAACTGAGGCCAGAAGATGTTAAGAATTGCATATGTTGGTCTTAGCTTCATGGGGCAAATTCCTGCATGTCTGAACAAGATCTACTGCTTGTTAGTTGTTGTTTTTTTTAATTATTATTATTAATTTCTACCCGTGAAGCCCTTTCTGTGGATTTTAAAGTAAAATGCCCACACCCCAATAATTTTGGTGTTCCTGTCTTGCATTAACAAAGAGGCACAGAGACAAATAAGGCTTCTGGCTCATCAACAAATTAACAAATTAAATGCTATTTTAAACCCTTTCTGCATCCAGCTGAGCATATCTTGTATTGATCATCATCCCAACATAATACTATGTGATCCCAAATTGATTATGGTCAATGAGTGGTTCTGTATTTCTGCAGGGTAGCCCATGCCCACCTCTGGTTGAGTTCTACATTCATCCATGCACTGGATGATCAATCATCACCTTCTGATGTGCTTGCTCACCCTTCTGCACAGTGGAATTGATCATCCCAGTGCTGTAAGGAGACTGTCCTTGAAGATCAGTGTTATCTTTGTGTACCTTTTTAATTTTAAAAAATTGTATTTTATTTTATTTTGTATCTAAAAAAAAATTATTTATTTATTATCCATTTGGGAAAATGGCTATCACAGTTCATAGAGGTCCAGGTTGGATTCTTTAGCTCTCCTCCTCTTCCTTCTTTCATTAGGCCAGAAGGTCTGAGAAAAAAAAAGAGAGGTTTTTTTTCACTTCAGCAAATTGTCCATGATAATAAGTGCAACAATTTAAAGTCAAAAGTGTCCTCCCAGACTCCCTGTGCCTTCACTGGGTGTTCAAATACTAGCAATTCTGTAATGATATGCAGCTTAGCAATAAAGTGCATGTTAATTCCAGCAATAAAAAGATGTGACACATACAGCTTGTTAGGCTAACTGCTGGGTACAACCCCTGTAGTTCTTGAAAGCTAGAAAGCAAATATTTTTTTTTCTGCCTTTGTCTAAAATTCTGAACTACTTGTGTAAATAAGGATTTTAAAACATTGAACTTCTCAAGACCCAGCTGCTCCTTTGGGGAGGCACATAACAGCACTTTTGCAGAAGGAATTTGTTTCCTCTGTTTGCCTTCTTTCTGCCAGTAATTGTTGCTGTGGAAGCACTGGGGCATGGAAGCTTACAACTAGTAAGTTCTTCTTTACAGATGTTCTGTAGATGACAACTATTCTTAAAAATAGAGAGACAACATTTCCCAGTCTGGGAAAATATAATTTAACATAATGCAAAATGTCATTTGTGTTGGCAGAAAACTGGTTTTCAATATTTTAAATAGATTAATTTATTTTTTTTCTGGTCACAGTTGAATATGGAAGTAACTGTACAAGGTTAGCAATACATTTTCTGTCTTCTGCCTGTCTTACACAGTAATATGCATGAATTCCCATTAAAATTAGTTGAATATATATTCCATTGGTTTTGAAAGACATCTTTAAAGGGCTCACATATATACACACATTGTAAGTACACCTACTTATTTTGTACAACACAGAAACTCATCTCCATATAATATCTGCCATAAAATGTTTAATAAAATATGACTCTTTATAAGTAATCATTCTGAATGGTGCTTTACAGCATAACAGTGCTACTCCATAATTTTGCACAACTAAGTTATTCTGTGATCCCAGGAAGACAGTAAATAATATGGTAGTAAATTATTCTTCAGGGAAAAGCTGCACTCATTGTGGTGATGTTTATGATTAGTTACTGGAAGGAATTTAGCTCAGATTTGTGCTTTGGCTGTTATCACCAACACAGTTTGCATTTCCAGAACTAGGCAGAAAATCTTCCAAACCATCTCAATCTTCCCTTCTTTCTTTATCAACAACTTCATAAATGGAATTCTGCTGTGTTGACCTGGTAATCAGAATCTCAGATGTCAGGATGCTCACAAAGCTCCCACCTGGTCCCTTTGGTAACAGCTGAGGTCTTCCACCTCTTGAAGTCATGGGTTTACAGCAGGATGATAAACAATGGAACAAGAGTAGTAAAAGTTTGGAGTTACATCCACTTGCTCCTCCATGTCTATTTGTGACTGTGTTTTCACACGTGAGAACCTGCTCTTCACGAATTTTCTTTGAAAATAACCCCAAAAAAGCTCTTCCAACTAAGAAGTGCTGTATTATTTTGTTCACAAACTGAATCTGAATTTCTGGCACAGAACTTGAAATCAGCGTTTTATTCTTCTAACTTGATGTGTTAAATCACTTTTCACATTTTGGTCGGTATAAATATACATGAATAAAAACCTCTAGCAGCTTTTAAGGCAATGTCATTTTTCAGTATGAAAAATTACAGCCCTTGAAAGCAAATGCCTGTAATATGTGACTATTACAAAACCTGTTAGGTGCTCTTAGGGCTCTGATTCCAAAGAGTTAAGCCTGTAGTAAAACCCAAGAAGAATGCAAAATGATCAAGAAATGACATGCTGCCTATTGTTTGTAGCTACAGGATCAAAATAACAATTATACATGCCAAATAAATTCTAAACCTGTAAAGGAGAAAAAGAGGGGGTGGCTGTAAGTACAGGTGCCAGCAGCATTAAATAACCCTCTCAGACAAGGTGCACCACTGTTGTCTTGAATGCTGCTGGGTCCCCCCAGTCTGGCATTTTTCCCCCTGCACTAGACAATGTGCATTCACTGCAGGAGACTAGGGTAAGCCTGCGTCTCCCAGACCTGCCGTCTCCTTCTGCCCAACCCGACACAGAGGTGCCTTTGTCAGTATAATTACCCTCCCCTTGTAGTAGAAATAGGTTGTTTAGAGCCTTATTTGCAGGTAGAGCTGGTAGAAGCAGGAATTAGCATGCTAAAGAACCTGCCCCAGCACTGACTCGGGCTTGTTTGTCCCAATCTTTGTCAATGAGGAGGTGTTTTGGTTTTTTTCCTGTGAGATACTATCCGAAATTAAGAGCTTGGAGGTTATTAAGGAGGTGGAAGATGGGAGCCAAGTGGCTGGTGTGGGAGGGAAGCACACGTTGTGGTGTTCAGCATCTCCCAACAATTTCATGCCTGGCAGGCCTGCACCTTGGCTGCCAGAATAAACCTGGGTGGATGATCCTTACAGCTCGCTGGGAATTGATTAAAACTCCTTTTTGGCTTTCAGCACGTTGTCCACATCAAAAAGGTGTGAGAAATAAAATGAATGTTTCTTTGGCTTTTTCAAGATACTGTGGCCAGTCTCCCTAAGNATAAATTCACCATTTCTAGATTCAGGAAGGTGGATGGTGGAATTTAGCTCAGATTTGTGCTTTGGCTGTTATCACCAACACAGTTTGCATTTCCAGAACTAGGCAGAAAATCTTCCAAACCATCTCAATCTTCCCTTCTTTCTTTATCAACAACTTCATAAATGGAATTCTGCTGTGTTGACCTGGTAATCAGAATCTCAGATGTCAGGATGCTCACAAAGCTCCCACCTGGTCCCTTTGGTAACAGCTGAGGTCTTCCACCTCTTGAAGTCATGGGTTTACAGCAGGATGATAAACAATGGAACAAGAGTAGTAAAAGTTTGGAGTTACATCCACTTGCTCCTCCATGTCTATTTGTGACTGTGTTTTCACACGTGAGAACCTGCTCTTCACGAATTTTCTTTGAAAATAACCCCAAAAAAGCTCTTCCAACTAAGAAGTGCTGTATTATTTTGTTCACAAACTGAATCTGAATTTCTGGCACAGAATTTGAAATCAGCGTTTTATTCTTCTAACTTGATGTGTTAAATCACTTTTCACATTTTGGTCGGTATAAATATACATGAATAAAAACCTCTAGCAGCTTTTAAGGCAATGTCATTTTTCAGTATGAAAAATTACAGCCCTTGAAAGCAAATGCCTGTAATATGTGACTATTACAAAACCTGTTAGGTGCTCTTAGGGCTCTGATTCCAAAGAGTTAAGCCTGTAGTAAAACCCAAGAAGAATGCAAAATGATCAAGAAATGACATGCTGCCTATTGTTTGTAGCTACAGGATCAAAATAACAATTATACATGCCAAATAAATTCTAAACCTGTAAAGGAGAAAAAGAGGGGGTGGCTGTAAGTACAGGTGCCAGCAGCATTAAATAACCCTCTCAGACAAGGTGCACCACTGTTGTCTTGAATGCTGCTGGGTCCCCCCAGTCTGGCATTTTTCCCCCTGCACTAGACAATGTGCATTCACTGCAGGAGACTAGGGTAAGCCTGCGTCTCCCAGACCTGCCGTCTCCTTCTGCCCAACCCGACACAGAGGTGCCTTTGTCAGTATAATTACCCTCCCCTTGTAGTAGAAATAGGTTGTTTAGAGCCTTATTTGCAGGTAGAGCTGGTAGAAGCAGGAATTAGCATGCTAAAGAACCTGCCCCAGCACTGACTCGGGCTTGTTTGTCCCAATCTTTGTCAATGAGGAGGTGTTTTGGTTTTTTTCCTGTGAGATACTATCCGAAATTAAGAGCTTGGAGGTTATTAAGGAGGTGGAAGATGGGAGCCAAGTGGCTGGTGTGGGAGGGAAGCACACGTTGTGGTGTTCAGCATCTCCCAACAATTTCATGCCTGGCAGGCCTGCACCTTGGCTGCCAGAATAAACCTGGGTGGATGATCCTTACAGCTCGCTGGGAATTGATTAAAACTCCTTTTTGGCTTTCAGCACGTTGTCCACATCAAAAAGGTGTGAGAAATAAAATGAATGTTTCTTTGGCTTTTTCAAGATACTGTGGCCAGTCTCCCTAAGACTTCCTAATTGGCCCGGGCTGGTTGCGGATGATTAAGCCGAAGTTAAATGAGGCCTGCTTTTAAACATGCTTTCCCAGACTTTCAACCCAATGATGGGGGGGAAACTTTAGACTGCTGCAGTGCTGGACCACAGCCAGCCTGGGGTATTATTAAAGTGGATCCAAGTTTTGATCCAGGTTTTGTTTACACTCAGCCAACTAAGTTGATGGACATCCCCTCTCGTCTCTCTGCGTACCTGAAAGTGTATTATTAGTGATATTAACAATATGCCGTTTCTGCCCTGTGAAAAAGAGCCTTTTACTGAAAAGGGGAGGAATAGTAGCCCAGGTTGAGTTAAGAGTTGCTGGCATTTGGAGCTTATTGATTTCCATAAGTTATTTTAACTATGCTGAGATTAGTTCAGACTATGAAAAAAATGCAGAGGGAAAAATGTGCAGTGTTTAATGACAACACGGGCAAAGAAAATAAAAGTAATGTGTCCTGAGGGCAAAGGCAGCAAGGAGATTTGTCTGAGGAAAAGCATGCTCTAAAAATAAATTCAAAAAGGAGAGGCATAGGCTTATCCATGAACAATTTCTTCCTCAAGCTTGAAAGATTTTACTCATTTCCCAAAGCCACCCCCTGCTCTTGTGTTCCTGCTGGTCTCAGTCATGATATGTTGAGGCTCTAGTGTCCTCTGGATCTCCATATTGAGGAAAGGCAGATTGCAAGTCCCTTTTGATGTTGGAACATGGGTATTATTTGGTATTTATTTTGGTTGCCTCCACTACTAGCTTTTTTTGCTTTCCCCCCTGCTAGATAAATATCTGATTGCTTGCTGCTACCCCAAACTTCTGTTTGAACCAGCTGTATTGCTGGTAACTTCATTGGTTTTTTTCAACACTTAAAATTTCTAGAAGGGCAAATTTAACAGTAAGTGCTGAAACTTAACTTTACACAATATCACCTACACTTCAAGAGTTATACATAAATCATCATGTTACTGTTCTGTGGTGTTGGTGTTATGGCTCTATTCTCTTCCTTTCCTTCAATTTATCTTGAATCATCAGTTTTGGTGTCTGCAGAGATGCTTGGACTGGGAACTATTTTTTCTATATTTTTTTTTTATTTATTCTAGGTGGGCATGAGAGGGGATAGACCTGTCATTTGGCTTAATCTTCTTCAGACAACTCCCACTACAGGTGCATGTCACAGTGTCAGCTATTTAAAATTCTCCAAAGGTCTTATCAGAGTTTACTCCAACACGTGATATTTGCTCTATTGCCAGCAAATAACTGCAGTGGTAGTGAGTAAGGGAAAAAAAGTAGGTGAGATAAATGCAATGACAGAAATTACTGATCCAAGGAGCAATACACAGATGCTCCTTGGCAGGGTGAAATACATGGATCTTTCCAAATTTTGAGTGAAGGAATTGCTTTTTCTATAAGCCCTTTGCAACAAAACAAAACGAGAATACAATATTGCTCTGTTCTCTGCTTTCATTGTATTAAATTTGCTCATTCTCAAAACTTCTCTTTTTCAACACAGGGTGCTAAGGCATGTTTTTTGCGTGACATCCCCTTCTCTGCCATTTACTTCCCCTGTTATGCTCATTTGAAAGCTTCATTTGCTAATGAAGATGGGAGGGTTAGCCCTGGAAATCTGCTCTTGGCTGGATCAATAGCTGGTAAGTGCCCAGATTTCTTTCTGCATGTCACTGTATTGCACCTGCAGTGCAGCAATTACAGCAGTGAGAACTTTGAAAAGCTCAGAACTACATGTGTTTGCAACCTTGTGCCCAAATAAGAGAAAGCTGCTGAGCTATAGAGTTGATGTTAAAAATTCAGACACTATTAAGTTCCTGGAATAATCACAGTGTTCAGGAGGAAAAACAAAGGGAAAGATTTAAGTTTTGTCATCATACATCATCTTTCTTTGCAAAGTTACCATTCCATTTTTGTTTGTGGCTGGCTGGCTGGCTGGTAGAGTTTTGTAGAACTGGTTTATAAGTAAAATCATGGCATTTGTGCACCAAGACCCTTGAGGGAGTGTGTAGCAAGCAGGAGGGCTCCCACTCATCATATTCACTGGGGGCTACTTGGTCTTTTTGAGCTGCAGCCAAGTTCCTCCTCCAGTGTGGCTCCTGACAGTCTGCTGTGGCCTGATGGGTGAGGAAAGTGATAGACTGGCATGAACCCAGTACAGGCAGGTGATTGGTGCTGTAGCTGTGTTTTCTCATTTGATTTTAAGCTTTCTTCTCCCTGGGGTAACTGTTCCTGGTCAGAATTGTAGACCGGGCTGTGTGTTTGGAAGAGACAGGGACCTTTTATGGCCAGTATCTGGGCTTAGGATAAAGCCAGACCCTGAGTGCTGCTCAGTTAGTCTTGTTGAAGCTTATAGCTTTAACTCTTTGGGTTTGCTGTGTTTTCAGTAGCTCATAGTCCCAAGGAATAGACCTGGCACTAGTAAAACCAGCTGTGTTCAAATGACTGGTGCTTAAAAACCCTGTCCTGTCCCCTCCCCCACCCCAAACCAGAGCCAGCCTCCAAGCCCCCCAACAGGAGCTTACAGCCAGCTTATTTCTCTCTCATTTTAATGGAACAAAACAATTTTTGAACTTTAGATCATATTTACAGACATGAAACATAAGCTGGCATTTTTAAGCCAAGTAATTTCTTAGATTTTCCTATTTTTCTCTTTCTTGCCATTGTCAGGTGATTGCAGACTGAGATAACCATCCCTTTGAAGTTCAGGCACAGAAGCAGTCTTTATTGTTGCTGATATGGCTTACTAAACTAGATATAATGTGAATTTTATCCAGTGCTTCCTGTGAATCCCATCCTAGGTGAAATCTCAT
Source organism: Ceyx cyanopectus (assembly GCA_013401355.1). Classification (NCBI taxonomy): domain Eukaryota; kingdom Metazoa; phylum Chordata; class Aves; order Coraciiformes; family Alcedinidae; genus Ceyx; species Ceyx cyanopectus. The sequence continues at coordinate 14,662 of VYZU01031420.1, forward strand.
GAGCAAATTACAGTGTTAAAGATAGAACACTCATCGTGCTAGTTACAAAACCAAGGAATTTCTTTTATTGGGTACAAGTAAAATTTGGTGAGGGCATGTGTGTCTGCTGTTTTGCCACAAGAAAGTCAGGGGGAAGGCAAAAAAAAAACCCAACCACCTCTGAAACACTCTGGGCTAGGGATCTCACCTGGTCATTGGACTTCAGACATGTGCATGGTCTCTAGGTGTGGGACACTCCTCCACAGCCCATGGTGCTGGGATGATGTAGTTTGATCTGCTTCTGGCTTTTGCTGCTCATCAGATATCTCAGCCTGTTGTGCCACATCATTTTCTGAGGTGATTCTAGTGTCAACTACAGGATCTCTCCTTAATTTCCTCCATCTGCTCAATGCCTCCATGAACTTCCTTCTCCTCCTCTCACCCCTCATTTTTATTGTCAGCTCCTGCTGTGCCCTTTTTCTCATTCTGATTGTGAGCTCCTCATGGCAGCGACCTGTAATTTTTTATTTGGCTGTAAAGTCTTTTGTCCTATACACATAGCTCCTAAAAACAGAATTGAAAACATCTTTAACTGCAAAATAGCCTCAGTAATAAAGAATGAGGAATAAGGAGAAGGAAGTCCATGTGTAGTAAGCAGAATTGTTTCTAAGTACGTCCTTTGGTTTTCCTTAAAAATACTGGTTGGCTTTTGAAGGTCAAAAGTCCTGCTTTAAATTGAAGGCTCAAGCAGTCCTGGTGTGGGTAAGGCTAAGCAAAGAGGAATTTCAACATTTCTGGAGTTTAGAAACCTTAGCACTTGCTTGCCAGACTGACCACTGTGCAAGTTCAGCTTCTGTGTTATTTTGGGGAGTCCATGAGAGGAGGAGGAGGAGTTCTTGGGTGATAGGCACATGTGTACATCTCCCAGAGCAATCTGCAGGAAGGGTGCTGTGGTGCCAGCAGCCAGACAGGCTGGTTTGGACAACATTTGTTACAGAATTATTAAACCTTAAGAAAAAAAAAAAATAAAAAAAATAAAACCAGCAAAGGAGATTTATGCATCTACAACTGACCAAATTGGTTTGGAACAGATGGAGGAGAATGGAAAAATAATGAAACCATAAGAGACAGTGTCTTTTGAGTGTAGTCTTGGTGCTTTTTTTTGCTTTTTTTTTCTTTCAGTTCTAGACTTGGGCAGCCCCAGTTTGGATAGGAGTGGTTTTAGAAATACCACCCATTGGTAACTGGGTATTTTTTGCTTTCAGTTGATTATCTGCCAGGGTAAATTTAAATCTTCCTCCAAGTGTTCTGCTCTGGATGTCAGCTGTGGCTTTGCAGCTGAGCAGTTTGCCATTCCTAATGAGAAGCATGACCCTTTATGCAAACCTTATCTCTTGTGCCTTGCTGAGCATGCATGGCATTATGTTATATAGATCTGTTCCTCAGTGAGGGGGCTGGGGCAGTGTGTCCAGGCTATTCCAGCATGGTGTGCAGCCAGAATGCCAGCAACCACAGCGAGGTGTGAAAAGGCAAAGGAAAGCTCAGCCTCACCTCCAAAAAGGTGGTGCTTACTTTACTTTAGTTTCTGATTAGTGTTGAAAAATCCAGGCTGAGCCTCCCAGCTCGGTGGGAAGGATGTGATATGTGTGGGTGGGCATCTAGGAGAAGCTCTCTCTGAGGGAAGCAAAGTCTACAGCAGCTGCCTCTTGTTGCTCGTGCTTCTCAACTCCTGATTTTCTTCACCAAGATGCCAAGAAGCCTTTAGTTACTAATTTACAGCTCTTTCTATACCCTTTTAACCTGAAGGTAATTGGACAAGAAGCCAGCCACCCCCTGGGGTGATTGCCTGGGGGTGCCACAGCACCCAGAGTCCAAACATCTCTCTGCCGTTTTACAAACAAATGCCATCAAGGCCACAGCTGGTGGGAGTCTTTGGATCCCCCGAGAAGGGAAATCCCAGGCAGGAGTTACTTTAGCATCCAGACAGGTGACAGGTGCTTCCCTGCTGTGTAGGTATGCCGGCCGCCTCGCTCGTCACCCCCGCAGATGTCATCAAAACCAGGCTGCAGGTGGCAGCCCGGGCAGGACAGACCACCTACAGCGGCGTGGTGGACTGCTTCGCCAAGATCCTTCGTGAGGAAGGCCCAAAGGCTCTGTGGAAAGGAGCAGGAGGTGAGTAAAAGAGCTCTGCTGACTCAAGTGCTTTCTAACGGTGGTTCTTGTCGCTTAGAAACTCTTTCTGTTTCTCCCAAGCTCGTGTGTTTCGATCTTCGCCCCAGTTTGGGGTCACTCTGGTGACCTACGAGCTCCTGCAGAGATGGTTTTACGTGGACTTTGGAGGAGTGTAAGTATGTGGTGGCAGGATCTGGAAGCTGCACGTGGTTCTGGGTGGGTTCTGCTGCTCCTCAACACGCCAGTCAGGGTCTTGCTATCGTAACAGGGGCCACCTAGCAAAGGCTTTGTCAATATTGCTTAAGCCAAGCTACGCTGGTGGAGGTTGGGATGATATTCACCTGGTTCACAGTGAGGTATTACCACATTTTATATCACCCTTTCCAACTAGGGGCTTGTCTTAGTGCAGAGACAGGGAGAGGCTGAATGATGGGCTGGTGATGGAACTGCAGGGGATGTGCAGTGCCTGCCATGTCAGGATGCTCTCTGCATGAGTCCTCAGCAGTTTGATGGAGGAGCTGTGCCCCTAATTAGGCAGGGCATCTGACACCAAAAAAAGTCTACAGGTGTCACCAAGGCCAAAAGCAGAAAAATTGGAGGAGCTTCAGCTCTGTTTTCTGCCTTAGTTGATGATAGAGATGGGTGTTATAGGTGTCACCAAGGCCAAAAGCAAAAAAATTGGAGGAGCTTCAGCTCTGTTTTCTGCCTTAGTTGATGATAAAGATAGGTGTGCACGTTGCTGTTTAACATGATCCCAGGAGCAGCTGCAGACTGTTACAAAAGTACTTTAAAAGCTAGCACAAAAATGACTTAACTCTGCTAGAGTCCTGGATTGGTCATGCAGTGTAGTAAAGACTGAAAAAAACCCTGCTTCCCTGCACTGCAGCTTTGGTTAATGCTTTAGAAATTTTATCTATACTCAATAAATGTGAAGGTTCCTAACTGCTCTGGAAGTTTTTAAACGGGATATTTCTCAATCCATTGTAACATTTAATTTAGTTACTTGATGGGAGGTACACTCAGATGTCTCGTACTTAATGGAGGAGATTTTTATGAATACTGTTTTACTCTATGGAAATTAATACGTTATTTTTATTATTTTGCAGGAAACCAGTTGGATCAGAGCCAGTCCCTAAATCTAGGATCACGCTCCCTGCTCCTAACCCCGACCATGTTGGTGGTTATAAATTGGCAGTTGCCACTTTTGCAGGGATTGAAAACAAGTTTGGACTTTACCTACCTCGGTTTAAGCCATCGCCACCTACCTCAAAGGCTGCTGCAGCAGTAGGACCCTAAGATTATTGCTGTAGTTTTGGGTTTGGGTTTTTTTTTGTTATTAGTTGGGAAAGAGCCACTTTTCTAATTGGTTAATACTTTTGTTCCTTTAGCTTCTCATCATATAACAGTTTAGCTTCATTTTAGTTCTAAGGCTGTTTTCATCTTCTCAACGTAATCATTTGTCTTCGTGCTTCCTTAACCAGATCACTGTGAAATTCTTACCAGTTGTTTTAAGTTTGGGACCATGAATGTATTTGTCCACATCTGACATGTGCTTGTGTTGGGAAGACACTAATTTTAGGTTCCATTTATCGGGGAGGGCTGGGTGAGAGCTGTGAACCAGATCATCTTACAGGCAGTGCTCGGTTGCAGATCATCACTCAGATGGAAAAAACTCAGTGGTGCTCAGAGCAGAATGATTCTGACTGTACAAGTCAAACTGGTCACAAACTTAGTGCGTGTCCTTAGAGGTCAGCAAATCCCTACCTGGTGCCCAGGTATGCCAGCACAGCTCCAGCTTTTTCACTATGTACACGCACAAGTTCTGTTTCTGGATTGTATTATGAAGCTTTTATGTGGAACATGTTTTTGTAATGGAAACCACATTTATAGATGTTTAGCCGTTGTATTATGTTACTGGTATCAAACTGCTCAAAAAGAAAGTGTTATTGTCCATAGTCTTTGCACTTTATGGCAGAACTTTTGGCATTCTACTACGTGTACAAGGAAATTTCATAACTAGGTGCCTATCTTGAGTTGCTGGTGTTTGAAATTCAGTTGTGTATGCACTTCTATAGTGAAACGCTGCTTGTTTAAATAACTGCAATAGAAAATCATGCACTGTATCAATGGTACCTGCCTTAACTGCTGGCTTGTAATTGGCAAATAGGTGGTTTCAGATTCTTATTTACTTCATTGAGTCAAAAGAGATTAAAATACTCTAAAAGAAAAGATTTTACTTAATTTTTTGGTGCCTTGCACAGTGTTTAGAAAATTATGTATTTATGAAGATAGAAATAAACCTTTCAAACAGATGCACTCATGGTATTCCATTACAGAAATAGTGTAGAACATCAAATGCCTTGTTCAACTTCAGTTCTAAAGTTAAGATTCAAGATAAAGTTAATATTTGGATGTGTGGGCTATAAAAACACCTGCAGCTTGAGAATAAAGTTACCTGAATTTCCCTATGTAGAAAAGACATCTGTTCATGTAGATGTCACTGAAAAAGAAGTTTTTCCTGGGTCGAAAACCAGGATTGGAGTGAGCTTTGGGGAGCCCAAGGCCAGTGTTTAGATGTTTGTCTTTGGGTTTCTGGGTGAGCTATGCAGAGGGTGGGAGGAACAGGATGAAATGTTAACATCTTTTGCTTCCTGTGGTCCAGCTGACTGCCCCTGACAGCACTTCCAGAAAAATAGAAATTATCAACTCTTACTGCTGCTGTCAGCACCAGAGTGGGGGGGAGATGCTGGAAGCAGGTGCATGGTACTTGTGATTCTTGTCCAGCAGAAGCTGAGGGTTGCTTTTCTGCCTGGTCCCCAGGGAATGGGTTGGGCTTAAGCTGACTTAATATTGATAATATTTGCAGAGATGCTTTTGTGAGCAAACATAGCACAGGCTTCAAAAATAACCTGGGCAGGTTTTTCCAAACCTTCTAAAAATACCAAACCTGACATACTGCTCGTGCCTCTTCTGGAGGAGGATAGCAGCTTGCTCAGGAATGTCCCTGCCATACACTCTGTGACGTGCACTCGTGGCACACTGCTGCTGAGCTCCTCAGCTCCCCACCACGTGCTTGGCAGACGGCTGAACAGGAATCCTCCACCCTTGTGGTTTCAACACCACTGTGAAATTCATAGAGTCTGCTTTTGCTGAAATATTTGCCATTTTTGCATAAGCTCTGGCATAAGCTGGAAGAGAGTTTCCAGAGACGGTGATCATTTGTAAGTTATTTAATGGTTAAGGATACAGAACTTTCAAGTTGTTTGTATTTCAAGTCTCCAGAGAGCTTCAAACACAGCAAGTAACACAGAAGCAGGCAGATTAAGTGGTTTCTTTAATGCCATGTGTCATACAGTGGTTCTGCTTTCTGCACAGTGGGCAGCAGAGAGCTCGGGCTGACAGGACCAGCAGCCTCTCCCAGTGCTGAACATGAGCTTGTCCCCAAGGTGCCTTGCCCTTCAGATGGCATTTTTAAAAGTTTATTCATCATTTTAACCACTCCTTGCACTACTCATCACACGGGGAAGCAGCACCATTGCTTGCAAGATTCTTTCTGACTGCTCTCTTCTTTCTGCAACTGCTGAGCTTGATCTCAAGCAGCGAACACTGAGCTACTGAGCTACTCATCTCTTCTCCCCACTGACAGCACTGGTTTGCATCTGCATTGTGCTTAATCCCATGCCCCACTAATGGCCAAAGGATGCCTCCCCCTCTTCCACTTTGCACAGCAGCTGCTTTGCCCACGTAAAGACAACCCTTACCTACGTCTGCTTTGTGGAAGGAAACCAGGGAGAAAGTGGAGAAGAAGCCACCAACCCAGAGATGATGTCTAAACTGCTGCTTTGCAGGTATCTTGCCCAGTTGTTTATTAGCATTCACCTTTAAGCTGCAGAAGTGCTGCAGGTGCTGCACTGGTTGTTGGGGACACTGGAAGATGGCTTCGGGTCCCATGTCCACAGATGCTGGGACATAGCCTCAGGTCCCACCAAGAAGAAACCAGCCCATTCCCTCTCAGTGTTATTTCTAAGCACCAAGAGGATAAAGGAAATGCTGCTTCTCCAAAGGATCCATTCTGTCAGCCTGCTCTGGCTTTTAGCAGTGCAGACTTCCCAGTGGTTCCAGGTTTGACCAGAGCTCTGAAGAGCATGAGATGATCTATTCCTCAACACTGACCAAAGCAAGATGTGGTTCCCTGCAAACTCAGGTACAAAAACTGTTGCTGTCTGACTGCCAACACTTCTCCAGCCTGTTCAAGTTGAGCGTGCACCAGTTAAACCCAGGCATCAGATCAGTGCTCTGGCTCAGCATAACATTGTGACATGAACATAACCAGCAGCCTCCCCACCAAAGCTACTGTTCATCAACACCCCTCTGGGCAACAGCACTCAACAAGAGCACTCTGCACCCTGTTCCTTTGTTCAGTCCCCAGGAGTTTGTTGTAAAGGAGAATATTCCTTGTCTCCTATCCCAACCTGCTTGTCACAGCAGGCTGAGGAGGCTTTGTCTTTCCTGTTCCTTCTAGCACATATGGCAGCATGGTGCACGTGGCTGCAGGAAAGTATGCACAGCTATGGAGGGAGAATAAAATCAAGCCTAGAAGCTGACATGGATTAATGCCTGCTCATGTAAAATATGTGGCAGGATCTGATGCATGGAAGTCCATCACTGGCCAGTCCCCATAGCCAAAGGTGTCTCTGTAGCAGCCACATGGGTGTTCTGCCAGTCAGAGCAGGCACGTTTTCCCAGTGCCTCACCCATGACTGGTAATGAAGATGCTGAGCACTGCTGGCAAGGAAAGAGTAACCACACTGCAACAGGCCGGGCTTGGTACATTTTATTGGCAATACTAGTGTCATACCCAGGAACAACAACCCTTTGTCAGACTGTTAGTGTTAACTTGCATGACAAGTATCAGTGACCAACTGTATTTGAAATATAGTTAAAGTGCCTAGAAATAATAGGCATCTTAAAAAAAGAAAAACTCATTCCATCCGCTCAAGCCAACCTTTATAGATCTTACATCTTAAGCACAACTGATGTACTGTAATTGTTATGTGGGCTTTAATGTCTATAGCAACACACGGACAATGCAGTTCTCTCATTATGCACATGCTTTAGGATCGTTTATTTTAATGCTTTCAAATAAATATGTTCCATGCAGCACACTGCAATAAATAGGGAGCAGCAACTTTCTTATAGTACATCCATTCATAATGTAAGTCACCATGTGAAACACCACATCTAAAGTCTTTGGCCCAGTCCCATACAGTGAAGCACACCACATCTGCACATAATCATATCTGGCTTCATATGGATTTAATAATAGGACTATGCCAGAAGGGCAATGTGAGCACAAGTTTAACCAGGGGTTCCTAGCTATAAATACAGCTACTAAGTAGTTAAAAGGCAACAACTAAACCCATAAAGGGTTGATTTGTCTTTTCTTTCTTACTTTTCAGACAGAAATATAAAGTATGAAAACGCTCTGGATATTTTCAGCCTTGTATAAAGCAGCGTGATTAAGGTGGAATGCTTTGAGCGATACTGGCACGTACACTGGCATCAAAAGCCACAGCAAGCCTGACTCTGACACTGAACACCGGCGTGCTCCGCGGGGAAAGCCGCTGCCCCTCTAGGCTGAGAGCTCCACCGCCCCCTCCTCTTCGCTGTCTGCTCGGTTGGCGCGGATCTCCACCAGCGTCCGAGCGAAGCGGCTCCACTCGTCGTTGTGCGGAACAGCCAGCTGGGGGAGAAAGCAGCAGGGAGTGAGGATACTGGGGGCAGAAAGCAGCAGGGGATGAGGATACTGGTGACCTCTGCCCCACAGGCACCGCCTCTGAGGAGAGCTCCCGCCGCCGCCGCTGAGGTGCGCAGGGTGGAGGAGCGCGGCCTGCACCGCACCGACCCACCGCCGTGCCCAGCACCGACCCGCCAGCCTCCTGGCCAGGCCCGCCTGGCAGGAGCCTCTACTGAAAAAAAAGCTGCTTGATTTTAAGGAAAAGTGTCTTGCTGCAGTGTTGTTTCAAAAATCGACCCCTAGGTTANGTCCCCAGTGAGGGTGTCAGAGCCTGGCAGGGGCTGCCCAGGGAGGTTGTGGAGTCTCCTGCTCTGGACACATTCCAGACCCCCCTGGATCTGTTCCTGGGTGACTTGGTCTAGGTGCCCCTGCTCTGGCAGGGGGGTTGCACTAGATGATCTTCTCAGTCCCTTCCAACCCCTGACACTCAGTGAGCCTGTGATCCAGTCTCCATGTATATTTAACTTCTGCCACGTGACTCGGCCATTTGAAGTCAGAGGGGCTGTGCCCAAGTGTAATTGTTTGCAGGACTGATGCTGCTGTGTGCAAGGCAACAGCTTTTACAACACTGCACTGGAACTATTTTCCTTAAGTTCATTAAGGCTCCCAGTAGTAAGATAAATATATAGTGTTACGTTAGTTACCCTCCTCTATGTTAAGGAATTCATAATTACAAGAACTGCATTATAAAGGAACTGTTACATCAACTGGATACTGCATTACTGCCCTGATTTTTAGATCACCATGCAAGATCCTTTTCCATTTAATAGCATTGATGTTTCCAATGAAGAGTTCTTGAATATTTAAGAGGGATGTGTAATCCTAATAGCTAAACTTCCAGGCAAAAATGCTTTATTGCTATGGCAAAATACTGCTGCAGCCATTTCCAGCTGGATACAGCACTGCAGTTTCTGGAAGATAATGTAAGCTGGAATTGAAACTAATAATAATAAAAAAAAAGAAACCAAAAAAAAGGAAAAAAAAAAGGCAGTTTTTTCTAACTTTGTTTTCATTAACTCCAATTCCAGAAAACAGCAACAAGCATCCAGATGAACTGTGTACATTTTTCCTGCCCTCTTGCAGCCCTGTGATCATCTCCTGACTATAAAATGAAAAAAACCCCACAACTGTTTCAAGTTATTATGCAATGCTTAGTAGTGAAGAAAGCAACTGTTAGAAACTATGGGACACGTAACAAACTGGTGTCCACCTCAGCAAAGAGATGCCTTTAGAGAATGAGTGTGACCTTAGACAACCCAGTTTGTGGTACCCAATATTGATCTGCACTGACTTCTTTTAAAACACCTCAAAAAATGCCATGCAGATGGCTGGCCAGCTACACCCACTTGGCACTAGTTGATCAGAGGTGCACATGAGGCTGTGTGTACACTGCACTGGATCACAGCCAATTCCTCCTACACCCCAACAGCAATACATACAACTGGAGACTAAGACAACACTCTGAGAGCAACCAGCAAGCCCAGTTGGGAAGAGAGCCTGTGTAACATGCCCCACATGGACCCTGTTGTGGGAGCTCCACGCACACTGCTGCAGGTTCAGTGGTGACTGCACAGGCAGGAGTGTGCAATGCTTCATCTAAGTTTCTCCACAGCTCACTGGAGCAAATGAGTTATGTGACCTATAGCACAGGTTTGGTCACAGCCACACACTGATACTCATAAGATACTACAAGGCTGTGTAGTGAGTTAAGGGACAATGCAGAGGTGCTTCCCATCATAGGCACGACCTGAAACTACCTGTGTGGCAATTCCCCTGTGACTAATGCTTGTGTCCTAAGAGATTTTGTTTCTTGTGGTTAAATTCATCATTTAAAGAAAAGAAAAAAATAATTTATGACATGGAGATAATTCACTTTCATTTGCTCCACAATGTGCACAAATGAGATCAATGTCCAGCCAATTAAAACAACTTGTCATCTCATAGTTAAGAGTCTCTCCACACATGTATGCATCACACATTACTGTTACCTGACCATGGCAGCAAGATCTGGGCCATTTTTAATGGCTCATTTACAGAACAATTAATGATTGACACAAATACCTTTAGCACAGAGCTGAAAACATTCAGTGACCACATGCAAGCTAATTACTTGGAACTTTGTCTTATTTTACCTTATTTAATCTCACACTCTCCAGCATGCTTTCAGCAAGGGACCAATCCTGTTAAGTACACTGTTAGTAGAATAAAACTCTCCAATATAAATCCCTCAGGGATGCAGAGGGAAACTTTGGCATGAACAAAGTCAAAGGAAAAACTGACTTTTATTCTCTCCCTACTTCCTTCTGTGAAGGTCCTAATACCAAACCACAGCAGTTACACAGGGAAAGACCACAAACAGAAACAAAAGCATCCACAAACTCCAATTCAAATTCCTGTCTAAATTAATGCTCCCCTTCCAGTCATTTTCCATTCCAGTTCCTTCAGCCACACTGACACCCACAAGTGTTGGAGGCCTGGGTCTATCTGTGGAATCTCAGCTTCTCTGCACAAGTTTTCCATGTGAATTATCAAGGCAGGGATGGAAGAAATGAGGCACTTCATAGAGGAAGGACAGAGGTTGAGAGCTCTCTGGGTGTTCCTCATTCATTTGGCCTTTTTTTGCCATTTTAATGTCCACTTACTACAAAGCAGCACATGTTGAGCCCCAGCAGTCATGATGTCAACACAGGGTGGAAATGTTCATCAAGAATAATGACTTATTATATTAACTTATATTAATGATTGGGTCAGAAGATTATTTGAAGGAACTGACACTAAGGTATGGAGCAGAACAAGAAAATAAATGCTATTAAGTGTTCTCCTTTGATCCCTTTACAATGGAAGGTTAGCAGTACCCACACCTAATTAATTGGCTGAATTACACTATCAGCAACTATAGGGATATAGTCAAATATTAAAAATACCCCAAACAAACAAAAAACAAAAGCAAAAAAAAAACCCAAAAGAACTCCCAAAAAAAAAGAAATTAAAAAAAGAAATAAAAAGGAATAAAAACCCAACCCAAACAAAAAAGCTTTGACTGTGCTTTTTAAAAGAATCTATCCACAAGGTTGAAATAAGATATTATAACATATTTCAAGATTTTGTGCATATTCCCCTCCTATCCATCTTTTTTATGAGTGAGAGTGTTTCAGCTCAATTTGTCCAAATCTCTGTATAACTTCAGTTTCCCTGAAAAACCACTTTCCAGCAAATGAATTATTCATTGAGGATATTTCACTGTACTCCTGGCTCCTTGCCTTCACTGGAGCCTGTAAATCTTTGGGATGGGAGCAGAACAATTCTTCCTGCCTTCATTCCTCCATGCTCTTGCTCAGAACAGCTCTCCTCGAGGGTTGGGGACTCTCCTGAGAAGGAGACAAGATGCAATTTCAGCAGCAGCCACCACACCTCCACTTTGGAAGAACCAGTGGCCAAGAGGCTGAAAGGAAGCACAGTTGCCCAAGTTCAACCTGTTGCATTTCACAGAATCACAGAGTGTCAGGGGTTGGAAGGGAGCTAGAAGATCATCCAGTCCAACCCCCCTGCCAGAGCAGGGGCACCTAGACCAAGTCACCCAGGAACAGATCCAGGTGGGGCTGGAATGTCTCCAGAGCAGGAGACTCCACAACCTCCCTGGGCAGCCCCTGCCAGGCTCTGCCACCCTGATGAAATTACTTTGTGCAATGGATTAACATCCAAGTGAAGTTATGCCACTTGTAGGAGAAAGTATTTTGAATGATGATCAAATAGGATTACTTCAGCTTGATGTTTTCCAAAACACAGAACAAACAATCAGTCTGATTTTCTGGGTCAATCAGAGCCCTCACAGAATGAAGATCATAATACAAATAAAAAGCAAGAATTATAGTTCTGCTTAAGCAACTGATCCTACCTTCCAGAGTTCAACAGATGTTTTATCACTGAGGTGAAAACAGGTATGTAAATGTAAATATGAAATACCCTGATATGCACACACAGAGCAGGCAAGCATGCACCTATTCTGGCCCTGCTCTTGCCCCCCTGAATCAATTACAGACAGTCTTTGATATTTTTCTTAACCTATATGGATTTCTTTTTTTTTTTTTTCTCCTGAAAAAGACTCTATTTTTCCAGGCAACACCCTGTGCCACACACATGGATGGAAACAAAGTGGGAGGTAGAATGCAAGGAAAAGGCCACCAAAGTAACCAAGAGCACCCTTTGCACATAACTATGGTACCACTGTATTTAACTCTTGGGAGAGCCAAGTATCCCTGTTAACAATGGATGAAACCACTGGCAGGAACTCAAACCCCACATGCTGCATGCAGATGATTTTAATAAGATAGAGTGTTTAGACCACAAAGGATACACTCCAGAGTAGCTCTATATATATTTGTTTACTTAATTGAAGGGGTGGAATACCATAGGCAGCCTAAATACTGCATTTATTCTATGCACAGCAGTCAGTCTAGTGTCACAGACACACTATACACCACCCTTCTAGGAAGTTAATTACTCAGCCCTCATCTAGATTAATGTCTGTTGTGATTTATTTCGTTGCAATTCACCAGCAGGCTCTGATTTAACTAGTGCTGCTGTAGTAAAAAGAAGAAAAAATATTAGCTTATATGACAAAAAAAAAAAATAATCTTAATCTCAAACAGAAACTGAATCAATTTTCAGCAGACTTTGACTTTTTTTTCTTCTAAGAACAGTAGCTGCTGAATTGTTCCACAGTTAATGGTAAATTATGCTTTGAATAACAAGCAAATGATGGTGTTATTTTAATAATCTATATGTAATGTGCAAAGATATGTCTATAAATGGCCTACATAGGAACTCCAGCATTTGAATGTTCATTAATCCTTTGCTAAACTCAGTCCTCTGTCTGCAGCAATCATGGTTGATGCCAGTTGAGAAGGGGAACAGACTAAAATGTAGCCCATAATTTATACATACATGACACACAAATGCACCTTAACAGGACGTTTGGACTGTGGACTCTAACACTTCAAAGATGGGAAATGTCAGAGTTAAGGTTAATTCCCTCAGTTTGAGCCTGTTACTCATTTTGTGCTATGATACTGTCTTTAATCTTACAAAAAAAACCCAAAACAACAAAAACAACAAAAAAACCCAAACCAAAAACCAAAGCAGAACCAAAACAAAAAAACCCCAACCCAACAAAATAATAATAATAATTAATAAATAAATAAATAGCCTGTTTAAGTCCACAGAAACAAAAACAATTGAATATCATGAATCAGCTACAGAAGCAGAGAGCATCTGCCTCCAAGTCACTGAAAACCTGCCATTTTTTGCATTAATTTCAGAACTTTTAATGCTTGGAGCTAAAGGATCAGGAGAATTCCTCCTCTACCAATTATCAGTTCTCAGCATTGCACTAGAAAGCCAAAAAACACCAGATGGCTCAAAACTAAGGAGCCTTCAACCTCTTTTCTTTCAGATATCTACAGTTTTTGGACTGTCAGCTGCATCGATTGAATGGTCCTGGGTGACTTGGTCTAGGTGCCCCTGCTCAGGCAGGGGGGTTGGACTAGATGATCTTCCAGCTCCCTTCCAACCCCTAATATCTATGATTCTATGATTCTATGATCTATGAAGAATTTGAAGAACTATCTTATCACTTTTAATTGTAATACTAGAGCTGAATTCAGCCTGTGGGCAGCTTCCCTGGCAAAGGTGCCTCCCTGGAAGTTCAGCTGAGTGAAGGACTGTTGCCTCAGGGAAGAAATAAATCCCAGTGTCCTCAGCTCAGCTTGGTTCCTTTCCAAACCAAGTCCTCCATGTCCACACCATGACTCACCTCAGAGCCATATTCAGTTGATCTTTTAGCTTTGTTACTTTTCAAGCCATTAATTAAGTATTTTTTCGTGTTCAAAACACAGATCATTTTGCAAAACATAAAAATAAAAAGATTGAAAACTTAGTTAAGGATTCTCAAAAAACTGCTACTGGATATGACAGGTTGAAAGCACAGAAGCATCACAAAGAAAATTAATTACACAAACAAGCTCGTGTTTCAGAAGTGTTTTAACACCACAGTGATAACACATGAATTTCAGTGAATTTTGCAAGTTGCTGCACACAAACTGAGCTGAAGCTAAATTCTGCATTTGGTGCTTTCCCCTTCTGTTACTTGAAGCTATGACTATTTTTCTACAACACTCTTTTACATCAGAAAGGTGGTAAAATATTTCAGAGAAAGCATCACCCAATGGAATAACTAAATCTTCAAAATACAAACATTATTAACATGCACTGAGCAGCTCAGCACCCCAACTGGTGTTCCTGGATGCCAGGTCAGGATGGAGCAGCTCAGCTTCCACTAACTAACCTACAACTACCACGGAAAGCCTGGACTCAGATGATCTTTTCCACTAAACCTCTGGAAGGGTTTTCAGAAGAAGAAGTAACTGAGGAGCAAACCAGTGCTGATGGAATGAACATAGAGTGGACTGGTTCCAAACTGGAGCCTGCCTGTCTCCTTTCTCTCTTACCCTCAGCTCAGCAGGAAAATACCTGCAGGAATATTCACACTGAGCTCTTCTTCTCCCCCCATCCCAGGCTGTAGTGTGGAGAAAGGGAGTGATCTCTTCCTGCTTCTCTTCTGCTCTCATCCCTTCGTTATCTGAGTGCCTTGTAAGAGTGCATTAAGCTACATGATTAACTCCTGTCACATGTGGCTTGTTCTCTCTGATCTTCTCTGCAGGGGGAGGATCTGGGCCTTGGCAAGGGAAAAGGAAACACACATCTCTTTAAAAGCAATGTGCAAATGAATAAAAAAGGACTGCAGACAGATTTTTTGTTGGTTGGTTCACTGATCTTGAGCTTTTTCTTTCATATGATAGAACTTACAAATATCTTTTATAAGAATTCTTTATCACTTTGGAAACTCGTGTCTTTTTAGCCCATGAAATTCTCCTGGGAGCTGGTAAGCTATCTCTGAAGTGCTACTGAAATATTTCATCATAAGCCACTGGAAGGTAAGAATAAGAAACAATTGACATTTTAGCCTGAATATTTATTACTATTTACCCCACCCTCCTCACCCCCTTTCTGTCTGTTTCTGCTAATGCCCATTTCATTCCATTCAATACATGAGAGAAAGGATCTCTTCATTAAAAACCTGGTAGTTCCTCCTTCAGTTTTAACATGTGCTGTTTTGCTTGCTGGCACACTCTGTAATAAATTTTAAGTGGTATAGTGTTCTTGAGGGAGTGTGAAGTGACCTGGGGCTGATAAGAAGGGAGAATGAGGATTCCCAAGGACAACCAATCCTCCTGACAGGCTCCACTTGGAGAGGCTGTTTGTCTTACTGAGGTTATTTAAATAATAATTTAGATGATTAACTAAATAATAATGTAAATAATTAAATTATTTAAAAAACATGAGTTTTATGGAGATGCTTTTTAAGTTGGAAGGCCACAATGAAGCTAACTGAGAATGGCAGTAGCTCACATCCTTTCCCATTTCTTACCAGGCTAGTGTGACTGTACCAACAAGCACAGAGGAGTGCACAGGGGTACTAATGGGCTGAGCTGCACACCTTTCTGTCCACAGGTAGCCAGGGCTTGTCTGAAACAGTAAGATTACATAAATGCCTGAATTTAACTTCTCAACATAGCAACATCGTTTTTCTCCAGGAGGATAAACCAGTGCTTGCATAAAGACCTCAAAGCATTCACAGTAACCTAGAGTAATGAATATTGTAATGAGAAACACAAGTATTTAGGGTGATAATGACTGGACTTTGCTCTACTTAGATCAGCTCACCCCCTATGGAGGCTACCAAAGCTTAAAGATTTTATCACCCCAGTAATCAGCAATGGGTAATGGCCTTCATAAAACACAGTAATTAAATTGACTGATTTCAAACTAGTGCATTTTTTTCATTAGGAAGTTCTTGTTTAACCTACTTCAAAAATCCCTCTGTGAATACTGGCCCTATCAGTTAAAATTCAAATGGAGGAGCTTGTTCTATTCAGTATTTCAGAAGTTATACAGGGAAAAAGTAGGAGTTCCTAGTATTGTTTGCTTTTCCATTTGTTGTTTTGGGTTTATTTTTCACTCCCTCTAAGAGCTTCCAGTTTTAAAAGTCACTTAAGACTTAACTGTATAAAACTGGGGGTGGAGGGGAAGGAAATCAAAACCTTAGCTCTTCCCATTTTCTGACAACTCTTAAGAGATTCCACTTTGTTAAAGGATGCTTTTAACATTCTCCATGGCCAGTGTTCCCAGCAAACACATCACTGGTGAAATACAGTCACAATACATCTAATTTCTTTTATACCTGCTTTGTCCATGTTGTTGTAACTACTACATCTTACTTGCTCTTTGAATGCTTTTGAATAAAACTTGCTTTTTATTTTAACCCTTTTGATTATTGCTCAAATTTGCCTTCACTATATGTGAGTAAGCCATTTATCTGTGTTCCAAGAATACTTGTAACTCAACAAAGATTTTAAAATAAAATATTTTATGGCAATTCTCAACTCTGCTTTTGTGGCAAAAACATTTCCTAACTCAGTGTATGCTCTACAGGAGCTTTATGATGGCAAAAGCAAACCTACTGGAGAATCCATATGAATAACTATGTGACACAAAACCTAGTTTCATATTTTTCTCTGGGCTACAGGAGCTTTTAACTGCATGGAAGAGATGATGGGTATGTTTTACATATGAAATATATAGTGAAACACTGGCATTTCAAGACAGGAGCACAAAAAGTACCAACCCTTCCCCACTTTACCCAAAAAATGACTCAATAGCCACACTGAAATGGGAGAGTTGGCCACAAATAGGCATTTCTCTCTGTCTAGAGCCCTAGGGATCTCAGCTATTAAAGGCTGCTGAAATCAAAGGAAATTATTTCATAGGCACCAGTGAGCTATTATTCCTTTATGCACCACTTCATCCATATATTTCAGGCAGTTGCCAGTACCTTCCTCACTGGTCATGCACTTGAAAACAAGATACAGGATTAATATCCATCAGGGAGCAAATAGAGAAGTAACAGACCTAAAAGGTCATCAGGAGATGTTAACTCTGAAACCTATCGAAGGCACAGAAACATCAATATGATTCTGATTTCACTGCAATGAAAGAAGGACAGAGGTAATAACTGTGCAAAGAATCCCTGCTTTCTCTAGTTTATATATTTATAGTTTTCTCTAGATTATATATTTAATATTCTCTAGCTAAAACTGCTTTTTTTGGCAGACCTGGATGGTCTAGAGAAATACCTTTTCTCCAGCTCCACCTGTCATACTAGTTGGCCTTTAAAATACAACTAGAATCAACTCCCTGAAAGGCTGCCAAACAGATGCAGTAGTTTGTCCTGTAACTAGTTTAACAAAATAATATACAGCAATAAGCTCTTTGTGATTACAAACTCTCCAGTCCTGTGCTGCAAACTTACTTTATATTTTATAATAATTAAAATAATTGATTTACAGTTTCTATCTACTTCTTGAAGCAGAATATGACCTGGAAGGGATTAATATTAATAATAAATTATTATTTTAACAAAAAAAATATGCTGTAGGTGGTATTACAGTAACATCTGAACTGATACAGCAGCAAAGGCTTCAATATTTAGATCTTACAGAGAGTAAAGTGTATTTCCAATGACTGGTTATATTCTCTAGTTAAGTTATATAGTAAACCTATAGATGCCACCTGACTGCAACAATCTGATTTTTGTGTGGTTTTTTTAAGGTTTTATTTCATTTTATAATTCACATATTTTAAATCAGTGGTTACTGATTCACAAGAGCACATCTACATGGACTATTTAAGTCTCCTCTCCCCTGGAAATGTGTGTATAACTCCCATAAATGCTAATGGGAATAAAGCACATGCATTGAGGAGAAAATAGACCCCTCACTGTGAAAATAAACGTGTTCAGTTATTTTCAGACACGATGCTGAAATCAAACAACTAAAAGTATGTACTCTAAGGAGACAACATTATATAACCTATCTGTAAATCTCACCATTACTTTTAAAGTCTCTGGTCACAGAACCTGCCACATTTTCATGTTTCTGCCATTTCTTGGGTCATAAAGACTAGGTAACATATCAAAAAAGGCCAAATCCAAAACAGACCTGATCCTTTATACAGCACTAATCTGGACTCACACAAATACAGTTGAATTACTCTTTTTTTTTTTTTCTTTTCAAGTAATAAGAACCCATCTTTCTTTTTGATCCAAGTGTGTCATAGTGACTCATTTTACAAGTTCAAGTTCAATTACACAGAGAAAAGGCCAAAAACTTAAATATTACCTCTTCTGCATAGAACACTAAATCTATTTTCTTCTGGAAAGCTTGCAGGGATAAACAATCCTATGAATTATTTGGTGTATGATATGCAAAAAGAGACACTTCTACAGCCTGTCTAGACTCCCAGACAAGATCAGCCTGTGTTGTCATCCAAGACATTTCCATAGCCTGTCGTATTACTTGGAAGACAGAAAAACCATCTTTTCAGAAAAGTCATGCAAAAAAATGAAAAATAAATAAAAACAACCTAACCTGCCAGTGTCACAGTGGAAATCTGAACACAGTAACCTTAAAAAATTTGAGAAATTATGCTACAATACAGCAAGAAGTTTAAGCAAACATTAGTGAGGAAAGGCAACTCCTGCACAAGTGAATGCAGTCCAAAAATATGAGTCATGCACATGTAATTTTGCCATGGGTCATAAAATCACTTTATGAGAGTTACAGATAATTCTGTATGTATTCTATGATGTTTCCTTGCTGTGTAGAGATGGGTATCTCAGTATCCTATCACAGATAATGACAGAAAACAAATTCTCTACATAAAAGCTGCTTGCTCAGAGATTCACCCTTAACTGTTCCAAGGGACTGTCATGCTGATGGAACACTTTAAACCCTACTCATCCCTCACAACAGAGGTAGATTTCATCAGTGAGTGCCAAACACAGTGCAGTTTAGATGTAGCAGGGTGAGTTGAGAGCAGCTTCAGACACAGAATGTGCATCCTGCTACTTCTCAGCACCTACAGACTCTACTGCACACGCACCTACCCTCCTCCACAGAGACACCTTTCACTTCCTCCTGTTAGTACTTTTACACATATTTAGACAACTTCAGCATCATTCTGTATGAAAAGAAGATATATTCTGTACATGTCATCTGAGAAAAATCTACAGCATTAAGGCAGTCATGAAATAAGAGATACTGGAGCATAAGAGTTGAACCTTTTAGGACCAACTTCTGACTAACACCGCTTCTTTTTGCACCTTTAGTTTTTTCTTCATGATCCTTTGCAACTTTTTCCAACTATATCCATAGAAGTATTATTAAAAAAAAAAAACAACAACAAAGCACACTGAAAGCTTTCAAACAAGACATCTCTCATGAGACTTTTTATCAAGTTAACTATTACGCAAGGTAACTTTAACACACTGATCCCGAGCCAAAAATCAACAGGGATTTGCTGCATGGAAGAAACCTGGCTGATTCTGCGGAGGTGTGCTACTCATGTTACAAAATGTGATCTTTTCCTGAACTTGGAAAAGTTACAGAAAGCCAATCAAACAATACTAGTACCTCTCCAACATCATAGATCCATATGCGGCCTTCTGAGTCACCAACTGCTACCTCCTTCCCCGCCTGGGCCCAGCGGACACGGTTGAGGGCAGAAGCTCCTTCGATGGTGACACTGGCTGTGGGAACCTGTTGAAACAACAGCAAGGACAATAAAATCATGCTGCCTGCAAACCCAGGTGTCAGTTTGAAATGTCCTGCTTAGCTACCTCAGTCACAAGTCCCTTGGCATCGTTAGAAATAACATAAAACACTCATCAGAGAGTGAAAAAAAAAAAAGGGTTTACTGTTTCTTCTATAACATGTGCTAAAAAGAGGAAAAACTAAGAGACTGCTTGGAATGAGCAGGAAAGACTTCCACAATAAAATGCAGTAAATAAAATATTTTTTCCCCCTAACCTTGGAGACAGGAGAAACCACATCTGCTTCTTTCACAGAAGCCAGACTTATGACCACAGCTGAGGGTATAACTTGGCTTTAGTCCTGCCCTATCTCTGGCCTCTAACTCTGGCCCAGATAACCTGACAGTTGGCAAACATGTCCCTGTATTTGTGCTGACACATCCCTTAAATCCATACTCACCTCTGTGGCTAGATGCAGAGGCCAAAACTTTGGTTATTACATCAGAAAAGTCCTGAGCTAATCACTTCAGAGCAAGGACATGGCAGAAGACAGAAGAGCTGAGCTGGCATTTAGGAACTCACACAATGTTATTTCCACAATTCTTTTTTACATCCTGTCCTGGTTTGAGTGAGAACTAAAATTCTGTTCAGTGATTTTGCTTTTTCAGCTCAGGTTTTTTAACTAACTGCACTGTCTGAAGTGAGCAGCAAGTTTTGCAGTGTCTGCTTCTGGCAGAGATAACACCCCATGTTTAGAGTTACTACCAAGGGAACCAAGGCCATTGCAGGTATTGCATCCCATATACATCATAACCAGTACAGAAAGCTAGGGGATCCATCAGGGGGGTTGGGTTCAGTACTGATTTTGTACATATTTGTATATATTCCATTACTCTTATTTTCATTTTTATTATAATTGTTCTAGTTTCCTTTTCTAATCGCTAAGTCTCTCTCACTTATTCCTTTCTCTTCCCTGTGGGGGAGGGAGGGGAGTTAAAAGAGAGCATCTGTTACCAGTCTGACCCTAAACCATGACAACATCCTGAGGAGACTTCTGCTTTAAATACAACTTGACACTAATGACTAACCCCCACCCCAAGTCAACCAGCTTAACAGATGATCCACAGGAACACATAAATATTTTGGTTAATGCGTGGTATGAATAAAGAAATGAACACAATCTCAAAAGAAGTATTTGTAATCTACACTTGAACGAGGGCATCAAAAGATGCTGCAGGAGGAAGGAACTGTGTGGGTGTTTGTCCCAGAAAGGTAGATCACTTAGTTAATTTAGGTCACCTTGTAAGTAACCTGCAAGTCTGCTAATGTTCCACCCATCTGCCTTTAATAGGAGAACCTGCCCAAGCAAGGAGCCTGGAGCTTGGCTTGACAGTCTTCCAAACAAAGTGTTTTAGCTTTAATGCTTTTTAGGTTGGGGAAATGGCATAGGATAGCTGCAAAAGCAGCTCCTCCATCAGATCCCTCTGTGGGAACAGGTCTCAGTCACAAAGTGAGATGGGGACAGGGGATTGTCCCAGGATCTATAAATGGACATGGAACTAGAGAGCAGTCCAGGCAAGAAGAGGTAGCTGGACAGGAACCAGAGTCTGGGCTACCTTGGAGGAGCAACAGGCACTCCTCCTGCCCTTGTCAGCACGGTGCAGCAGAAGCAGGAAGAAAGAAGGTTGAAGTTGGTATTAAAGCCTGGTCTGAACATTGACAGGATTAACAAAAACAGTATCTTGATGACTTGATCCTAGTTCTCTGGCTGCAGGACCACAGGTATAGGACCACAGATCCGGGAAAAAAAACAATTTTAAACCAATTCCTGAAGAAAAATCATAATAATTAAAAGAAATAAATAAATTAAAGCGGCTATTTTAATTGCAGCCAAAATGAATTTCATAGCATTTGGAAATGAGCTTCTTCAAACAACTAAATGCCACATTTTAGAGGACTAATCTACTAAGATTCTCAGAAAACTGCAGATCAAAGATATTTGTTTCATATACAAATAGACACAGCCCATATTTAAAGCATGGAATTTTCACAAAACCTTTCAGAAGGCTGAACTGCAGAACTGCAGAGTTGGTTTTTTTCATAAAGCATTCTTTCAGTGTTCCACAGAAAACTCCACAGCACACTCCACACAGCTCTGAAATCTGTTAAATTCTGTCTGAATTCTGTTAAATTCTGTTACTATTCCACAAAGCTGTCTAGCAAAATAAAAAGCAATAATGAAACAGTCTTTAAAGATCTACATAAAATCTATTTTATCCAGTGATATGGAATGGAATGTAGTCATCACCATAATATCTGAAAATAGATTTCTCTGCTCTCAGTATTGATAGGTTAAATTACACATGCCTATTTTAGATTTCAGAGATAATAATTTATTTTATATTTACATTATAAAATATAGGATTTTTAAGTCATGTTTGAAATACTTTATGAATCCTATGAAGCTGGTTCTTGTCGGATATTTAACAATTTTGAAGTGAGATTTTAACAAGCAGCAGACTAAGAAAGATACAGTGAGAAAAACCTGCATGATAAGAATGTATGTTTGTTTTAATTTTCATTGCTTTGTAGTGTCAAAATCTGCTTGCAAATACATCTGTTAACTATGTTTCTAGAAATAGACACCATCTTCACACTTTCAAATCTAAGGTACAGCATGCAAAAAAAAAACCCCAAACATTTCAAAGGGATAGAACACGGCAGAAATAAGCGATGTTGTAAGTCAGTTTAATATCAGCTGATATAGAAATAAGACTCATCAATAACCTAGAGACTTTCTCCAGTTTTGATCAAAAAAGAAATGTTATGGACTTGGAAGTAAGAAATCTATTGCAAATCCTCCCTATACTGATGCATAAAAATAACACTCAGTTTGCAAAAGAATGAAGTAGAAAGGAGTTTTTGCTTTTTAAGGGTTTGAAAAAAAGATATATTAATTCATTAAATATCAAATAAAATGTGATTACTTTCATAGCAATTAAAAAAACAATTTCTGGTATCCACAGATCAACACGAAGCACACAAATAATACCCTTATTACTTTACACTGAGATTTTGAGAATAAAGAGATTGATTAAATCTGTGACTGAGTCAAATGATTTAGTTATTTTGATCAGCAAGCATCTAGCTCTCAGGAGAAATGTTTTTAATATGGGAAGCAGCACTGGTGAAAACTGTGTTACAGTTCAAAAAATCTGAAGGTAGCATATCATAACTAAAACCAGGTATTTTCTTAATTGGTTTACAAAGTAACACCTAAATAATTATGCAGGGTATTTCTCCAATTAAACAAAGCCACGTCTCATCAGTAACAATAACATCTAGTTCTTACACAGAGATTTTTATCACAGTTAATCATATTAATATACCTGTCATTTTCTCCCATCTTCACAAATAATTTGACATCACATATCTGACATCTACGAGTAATAATGATCTAAAAAAAAATAGGTGTTTCTAGATTTTTTTATAGTGCTGACACAGACTTTATCTTAGCATAGAACAGTGCAGACTTAAACAGCATAATCAATTACAGAAATCCTGGAAATTATGAACTAATTAAGATCTACCAGATAGATGGTAGGAGTAAAAAACTATCACTTTCAGTTCCTATGTTTAAAATAACTTCTTAGAGTTCTCATTCAGTCATAGTTTTGATGCTTCTCCTGCACAATACCCCTCATCTAGTCAGAATTTGCCAGTTTATAGTGGTTTAAAAATTAGTGTCATCAGTGCCCATTAAGAAAACCAAATGGTATTTCTACCTCCAGGGACTCAAATGTGATTCTCATCAAAATAAAAAGCTCGGATACCACAGAAATAATTCCAGTGTGATCCTTACATGATTTTGTCCTCTCAGAATGGAAATAATTTGTGAAATCAGGGGTGGCCTTGCACTTGGAAGAAAAGCAGGATCAAGCTTGAGATTAGTTTTGCTTTTTGTGATGCTCCTATGTATTTATATGTAAACAAACTGAAAATATCAGTTTTCTATGTACAGCCTTATTATTGATAGGAAAGGAATCAAGTGGTCCATACTATTATTTTTAAAGAAATTTTGGTCTCATTGAGTTAAATGGCAAAACATAAAGCAGAGCAGGATTTCAACCCTGGTATTTGAGGGGAAAGGGTTACTTTTTTCTAATTTTTTTTTTCTTCTTATTCTTAAAATGCTGGGGTTTATGCTCTGTGTTTAAGCCTGCATTAATGAGAACACCTGAAGGATATGTCCCTCCCTTCCCAAAATAAATTCTGAGGAGACTCCTCCTGTATATCCTCCAGCTGTATGTGCTCTAATTAAAAAGGCTGTGCTGCTTCCTGCTCACAACACTTCAAAAGGCCTCCCTGCTCCCCTTGACAATGCACTGCCTGCTGCTGGGTCCTCTTACCTGTCCATGTTTATTTATGGCAAGCCCCCACTCACTGGAAGCCATAAACTGCACCCATATTTTACTCTGTCTGAAATGTATAGCATGTTTACATGAAAGGTGTATTAATGATCAAACTAACAGTAAAAAAAAAATATAAAAAAATAAAAAAAAAATAGAGTTTGGGGGAGGAAATACTGCCACTTTATCTTCAGTCTTGTTTTTGGAAAAAGAACCTGTTAAGTTAATGCATGTTTGTTGGGGGAGGTGTTTGTTTATTTGGGGGATTTAAAATATTTATTTTTTTTTTTCATTTTGCTCTTACTTTTACACAGCATTAAGTAAAAATGCACAAGACTTTAGTTGTGGGAAAATACTTTGATTCTTGTGTTGAATACTGGTTGCTGGCCACCTACAACTGACCTGAGGAAACATGACAGGTTTTCTCCAAATCATTTCTGGGTAAAATTCAGATTCAGAAAAATTAGTAGCAATGTAAGCCTGCAGCATTGTTGAAAATAAAAAAATGACAGGAATAAAAAGGGATGTTCAGCATGTTTAGAAGATCAGTCCTTTAAAAAACCTGCAGGATTTATCATTGAAAATCTCTGCAAAAAGCTCTCTTGATTAATCCTTTCTTGTCAGTGAAATTCAAAGGTGGATGTTTCCTCCCCAGTGTTAAATAAAAAACTCTATTTTAACAGCAATGGAAAGAAAACTAGTTTTGCATTTGTGCCTTTCACAGCAAATTTTCAAGAGAAAAAAAACCAAAACCACAACCAAAAAAACCTAAGGGTTTAAAATCACAAATAACATGTGAGAGATGTCCTATGCTTAAAACACTCCAATGGAGGAGCCTGCAACTGAGGTTGGAGGCCAGGGAAGATGCTTGGACACGCTGGGATTCTGACACACTGGAGGCACTGGTGCAGGTCGTGCAAGTTAATAGTTTCTGAAGGTTTTGGAGCAGAGGATAAACAGAAGGGGAACGAAGTGTCCCACCCAAACATGAAACACCTCCCCACCACAGGAGGCCGGGGAAGGTCTGCCCGGCGCCTCAGCCCGCACCGCAGGTGGGAGCGTTGGCAGGACTGAGGTGGCTGTGGCCGGGCTGCCAAGGTGTGACCACCCCAGGGAATCTCAGAATGTCAGGGGTTGGAAGGGACTGAGAAGATCATCTAGTCCAACCCCCCTGCCTGAGCAGGGGCACCTAGACCAAGTCACCCAGGAACAGATCCAGGGGGGGCTGGAATGTGTCCAGAGCAGGAGACTCCACAACCTCCCTGGGCAGCCCCTGCCAGGCTCTGCCACCCTCACTGGGAACAAGTTTTTCCTTGTGTTTCCCCTCAACCTCTTGTGCTCCAACTGACTCCCATTGCCTCTTGTCCTGCCACTGGATGACACTGAGCAGAGTCTGGCTCCATCCTCCCCACACCCATCCTTACCATATTGATAAACATTAGGGCTGCCAAGGTGCGACCACCCGAGGGAGGGGAGGCATCGAAAAGTCCTGTTTGTAGAGCCCAGCTGAAGAGCGAAGTGCAGCAAGTGACAGAAATTGCGGGAGGGGGAATTAAAAAATACAAAAAACGGTGGCGGTTTAAAAGCCACCTGAAAATCCCAGAGAGGGGAGGGAGCTCCTTCCCCAGTCGACACCCCGGCTGTTTATTTGCGTTGGCGTTCAGCCCTCCCCGCCCCTCACAGGTACAGCAGCCCCGCCGCGGGGCACGTAGAAGGGAAGAAGGGAACACAAGGCAGGCAGGAGGGGGGTGGTGGGCGGTCAGGAGCCCCGGCAGCTGGAATCACCCGCCGCGCCCCGGGGCACGGACGGCGACCGACGCCCGGAGCTCCCGGCAGGGGGATGAGTGGTGCTGGGCAGGGCAGGGCAGGGCAGAGCCGCCGGCTCTCACACAGTTAAGGTCTCGCCCGGCGCCCCGCCCGCCCTCGCCTTCCCGCCACCGATCTCCGCCGCCTCCTCAACTCACCTCGGTGTCGTTATTCAGGTTCCACAGATCCAGGCGCCCCATCCCGTCAACGCAGGCGAAGAGCGCGGGATGCACTGGCGACCACATGACATCGTAGACATAGTCGGCATTGTCTTCAAAGGAGTAGAGCGGCTTGTTGTGCTGTAAAGCAGAGAGAAGCATGAAGACTTCGTGGCGCTAGTGCCGCCCGAGGCTGTCTGGGGAGTCTAATTAAAAACTTTGCACATTTACAAAGTGTCATAAAACTTCCCCAGATGAAAGGTCCTCGCGAAGGGTGGGACTGCGCTTTAATGGGGCAACAACTGTCCGGTGGGATAAATGAGATGCCCGGCGTGAGGAGTGTGAGACGCGCGGGTGCCGGGGCTGGGGGGTGAGCCCTGCGGCTTCCCGCGCTCCTGGCCGGCGGCAGGGGAAGGGGGGGATGGTCTGTGTGTGCGGGAGCAGGCGGGCACCACCGCACTCGCCAACCGCGCTTGCGGTCGCTCCCGATAAGGATCGTGAGACCAGCTGAGAGCTGCGCGGCACCGGCCACGCACCGCGGGCAGCGCCTGCCACCTAGCGGCGGGCGCCGGGAGTTCCCGCACACCCCCGCCGGCTCCCGCACGGCCCCTCCAGCTCCCGCACACCCCCCCCCTCCGCCTCCCGCACAGCCCCGCCGTCTCCCGCACAGCCCCGTCGGCTCCCGCACAGCCCCTCCGCCTCCCGCACAGCTCCGCAGGCTCCCGCACACCCCCCGCCCGAGCGCGGCCCCGCGGCGCGGCCGGGACACGCTGCTGTCAACAACAGCAGAGGGGAAGTCGGAAGTACAGCGGGAAAAAAGAAATAAATATAATTGTCCGTCATGAATTATTCATCGCATTTGGCTTGTCTGATTTAATTTTTTTTTTTCACATAAGGGCTTCGCTAATCCCCGACCAATTAATGGCAAATGAAATTGGAATGATAATGAAAACTCTAGAGATGGAAGAAATTAAGGATTCTCTTGGCTTCTGACAGAGATCTAAACAATGGGATTTATCCGAGGGTCTCCCTCCTACCCCCGCCAGCTGCCTCCCCAGCAAGCGGGACGCGGCGGGACAAGGCGATAAGTGTCGGGATAGGTGGGATAAGCGTCTGACCAGCCTCAGACCCTTCTGCGGGAAACAGACGTTTGGGTGCCTCTGTAAACCCCTAACCCGTGTCTAGAGAACGTCTGGTCTCAGTCATGGGGCTCTAAAACGAGCCCTGTCACCAAGGGAGCAACACTGGGGGTGCCTCGCTGCAGCCATCGCGGAGCTGGGCATCATTTTCCCGATGTGCAGCGACCGGTTGCAGTCGTTATCTCGCTTCTCGTTATTAATTGAGAGCAATAAAGAGGTCGGTTTCATCTCTATGCCCCGTCGAGACTGCGAGCGCTGCGGCTCAGCACAAGCTGAGTGCTCCCCAGGGGGGTGTGTGGGTGTGGGTGTGGGTGTGTGTGTGTGTCACTGCCGTGCTGTACCGTGAGTAACCCTGAAATACTTCTCTTTGTCACCGGTATTGCGAGAAAAAAAAAAAAATTGAAAGTGCTAAGATACGTGGTTAGATGGCTTCCTCCTTTGAAAAAATACTGCACATCCAAAGAGATTGATTCTATTGAATAGTTTTCCCTTGAGTGCACTTTGAGTGCTTCCAGGATCGGGTCCCACATTTTCATACCTGGCCTCATGTTTTTTTTGTGCATTTCCTAAGAATAACACACATTTGGGTTTGTGTGGCGATAAATGAAACTCTAGCTTTTGCTTATTACCTCAAATATATATATATAAAAATTCTATTCCAAAGCTAGAGTTTTGCAAAAGAAAAGGGAAAAAAAAATTACAAGAGTATTTTCTTACTTAACCAAGGTATTGTCCTGCTAACACATATGTATCTGCTTAGTGTATTACCAGTACCATTAGAGTTATTTACACGTGTCAGTGGAATTATTTGAGTGCCTGTCCTAAAAGATGTGCAGGGTTGAGTGCCAAATGAAGATTTTGAAGAGGCAGAGGTATTTCATAGGAAATTTCAAAGTGAATCCTTACAGCTGAGAGCTGGGAAGTGGTATTGAGAGTGGGTCATACACATCTACAATGTCTATCTGCCATATTGTGTATTTTCACTGAAAGCTAAAAGCTGTTTTAGGTTCAAATACATCAGCCATGTAAATGCTGGATGAATGGGCACTGAACACAATAGTTGACTGAAGAGAAAGTGAATCTGGTCTGCTGCAAGGTGGCTGGTGTTTTTCATGGGAAATGTGCTGCAGCTATAGCACTTTAACATGTAATGTCATGAAGAAGTAACAAGATTCCACAGAATTAAGAGGACTATTAAGGTATAAACTAACCCTGAGCATATTTCAGTCTCAATCAGATTTACTTCTTGTCCACGTATCAAAACTTGTTTGATATTCTGCCCAGTATTTTCCAATTCAAACCTGAAGACCAGAGCATTAGAAGGCTCAGGATACTTGGTTCTAGTGCGTTCACATGCTTTGTAGTCTCTGGCAAATAGCTTTAGCTGATGTGCCTCAATTTCCCTATTAGTAAAATAAAACACTTTTGGAATGCTGGTGTTTGAGGTTAAAGGCACAGCAGATATGCAGCATAAATTGCCTTTGCTATAACAAGTGGTGGTGGAGCTGAGTTACAACCTTCATAGTGTCTCCAGTATTCTGCCCTTCCAGCTTCAGTAGCCTTCAATGGAGAATAAAAAAGCATTTCCCATACTATGGCTTTTTTGTCTTGCACCCTTTAACCAGAGAACAGAAGAACTGCATCAGGCCAGGCTGAAGGTCCCTTGCTTAGCATCCTGTCCTCAGTAGTAAGAGCAAGTGATCTTTCTTAAAAGCTGACATTTCAGCCTGCTCTGCATTTTCCCACTGAAGGCAGTCATGTTGATTTCATTGTGAAGACTGGCTCCTAAGGTTAAGTATGTGTACCAATATATATAAACTTCCTTTCTGTAAGCATACTAACTGAGGGCTCAGGCCTGCAAATTCTTTTAAGTTTAAAAGATTATTAAAGATTTATGAGTAACAAGCAGTACGTACCACTGCTAGAAAATGCTCAAATGTGGAACCATGTAAAGGTCACTTTAAAGCAGTTTTAAATTACCAACGTTTCAGGCTTGCACAATCTACAAGTTACATATGGCTATTATTATAAAACAACTGAAATTTAAACTTGATGAGCTTTCATTCTTAAATCTCAACCTACTGTTATTCCACAGAATAGAAGAAATATTTTAAAGCAGTATCTTCAAACAAACTTGGGCTACAGCTACATGTGACTGAAAAAGTTTGGGGTGGCTCCACTGAATCGATGGAGTTTTGCCATTGTTGTCAACAGGACAGGATTTGAGCTTTTAGTGGAAAAGGTGAAAAAGCCAGTTCCAAGACACCTGGATTTGTCTCATTTATTTAAGCATGCCATAAAAATCTATTGTTCATCTTTTGTGTTTGTGTATGGGCATTGCTTAAAAGAACAATGCAGAGTGAACATTTTAACTACATGGGAGCTGTCTAGGAATTAGCACTTGGCTATGAAATAAGGAACTCGCCTTAATAAATCCTATGTATTTATATAAAAGAGGTCTCTTTTTTTCTTTTTTTTTCCACATAGAATTGTGACTGGTCTACTCCTCTTCTTATTTGCATAGAAGAATTTTCTTTAATCCAGGAGGCGCCACACATAAAGTAGCTAATTATCTATCTGAAGGAATGTACACATATCCACAGGTTTTAACTAGCATCTGACTTCTGAAAAGCCATGGAAAAACCTATTGGCTTTGCCTGTTCCATGAAAGGAGTGTTTTATACATTGGCACAATTCCTGTGGGTGTCATCTCCACCTAAAGGTACTTCCCTCAACTGTATCTTCAGCTGTATATATATGTGGTGACACCACATACTGTTGTCTCCTTTCTTTCCACTCCATTATCTTCCATTCTAAAGACAGTCAGACAACCCTATACCTCTGGCTCATACCATATTAACAACAGCCATGAGTGTTGTGTAGTATTATAAGTTGATTCAAGCTAATTTGATTTTTATTTTTTTTTTAGGTGTGCAGCAAATATGACAGATTCCTTAGTTCTTGGCATAGAAACTTTCCAAACAAACTGATGTGTTTGTTTAGGCTCAAGCTCCAGCTTTCAATCACTTAGAGCAGAGCCAGAGCTGTTCTGAGTAGAGTGGCTGCTCTTGTGTCTGGCCCTTGAACAAACTATGGAATAGAGGTTGGAACCAGATGATTGTTAAGGTGCCTTCCAACCCAAATAATTCTATTGATTCTAAGAATTTTGCCCCTATGGGACCAAATATTGTTTAGTATATTGCAATATTGTTGTATTTAATAACAATTATATATTGTAATATACAACAAATATTGTAGCCTTTATTCATTAAAAAAACCCCAACAATCTAACACAAAAAAAACCCCCTACAAACTGGTGTAAAAGGAAGACATCTCTTCTGGCACAGATAACACACAGGGCAGCAAAACCCTGCTGCCTTTACTTAAAGCAGGTGTTATGGTGTCCACTGACCAGAGGGATGCAAAAAGAAACAAGGACAGGGCAGAGCTGTGGGGCTTTCCCTCAGGTCAACTTGTTTCACAGACCCTCACTGCTAGGGCTGTTCTCCACCTTTGAGAGGCACATCTTCCAACTCTGCTGATCCAAGCTCAAATTGTCCTTTCAGACCCTGCTCGTTAGCCAAGGCTGAAACAAAAGATGCAGACACTATAAGCAGAAACTAAGAGCTGCTGGCAATTTTGAGGCACATATTCCTCATATCAGCTTTACTCTGGTCTTGACCTTTCCTTCTTCTACAATCTCTTTCCTGGGACACCAGCTATTAACTGTTTGGGGTTACTTGTGCCTCTTGTAGTGCAGAGTAAGTCCTCTGCTGTGTGTAAGACTACTACTTTTGCAAGCCTTCATGTTCTCTGTTTGTATGAAGCCAAAGAGGCCCTGTTTTTTATTCAGAGTGATTCATCTCTGTGGGAATTTTGCCAGATCTGGACTACCATGTTTCTCACAAATCTGTTTTCTAATAGTTATGATAATTTAGGATAATCCAATAGTTCCTACTTTAATACTATACTTATGGGACTTGACAGTTCGGATTATGCTAGTTTTTAAAAGCTGGTACAAAGTACCATAAATCAGAGGTGTTAGAGGTACAACCCTGATGGCTCAGCAAAGCCTGTCTGCATTCTCCCCAAAAGGCATCATTACTGCACAGACCCCAGTACCATACAACTCACAACTTGCAGTCTGTTCCATCCTTCCCAGGACTAGCCCAAGGATGGCAGTGGGAAATCAAAATGGGGATGGATGTTTATGCTTTTCAGCCACCCAATGTCACTGACTAACTGAGGTGCTCTAAATCAAGTCAAATGATTAACATTTAGCTGCTTTACCTGTCTTTTAATTCCTTCTGGTAGGCAAATTCAGTGCTGAACCACAGATGAGCCTCTGGGGCTCAATGAACATTTAATTGGGCTACGATCTAGGCACATGTTGTGTCATCTCACTGTCAGATGATTATTAGATCACTGAATCATGTCTAAACTGCATTTTTTGGGCAAAGGAACAGGGTTCATTTTAAATTCCATAGTGACAGGGAGAAAGAAATGAGCGTGGAAATGATCCCTACACTCTTCACAGCCCTGTTTTATTTAAGTACTGTAGCATTAATTATGCTGATCAGTCTTTGGCATCCTAAAAGTTGCTAACAGTCCAGGCAAAAAACTGCTCATTTTAGGACTCTTGCAGAGATACAGAAACTATTGCCTCTCTTAATTGCCAATAATAAAAGAAAGTCCAGTATTTTTGCATAACCATGTGGGAATTATTATAGATGGAGGAGGGGACAAGGGTGAGACCAAAAGCAAAGGGGCTATGAGGGCAGACTAAGTCAGAGATAACATGATGATTACATTTTTGTGGTTTCCTTCAAAGTCAAAGTATCACATGTGAGCATACAAGAAGGAATCAAAGGAAAAAATTAAAGAGCACTCGGGGGACTTGCTGAGCAATACAAGAAAGGTATGGTTTTTCTAGATTGAATCCCTAGAGAAAATAGTGAACACAGATAGGGTGGATTTGGTCTTCTACCTCCAGTTGTCACTCCCTGTTTATGTCCTAGGTAGGTAGGATCAGGAAACAGAGCTGGAGAGTGAGTAGGATGCTTTGGGACAAGCTGGATCACTCTGCTAGTGTTCTCCTGACATGCAGGAGAGGTGGGGGGGACACACTTGGGTCCCTAGACTACCCCTATTGGTGTTAATGGCACTGGTCTCCCTGCTCCAGACCTCAAGCTGTTAAGCAGAGGTAGTTTAGCTCAAACTGCAAGTACAGGAGGAGAGCAGGATAATTGTAGCTGTGGTTTCAGGGGGTAGTTTCCTACCTCTGTGACTCTGATTCAGTATGAGGCCCCAGAAAATTCATTTTTTTTCTTTTTAATGGAAAATGCTGCTTCATCACAGGGTATCTGGCTGGGCATTGCATGTGGACTTTGAAGCAACTCTTGTTGCTGCAGTTCCAGCTGCCAGGGAGCACAGGCAGGAGGAGCAGGGGGAACGTTGCAGGGCAGCTGACACAGCCTGATGCTACAGCACCCTGTGCTCAACAGTCGAGATTAGTGTTTGTAGCTGCTGCCACCAGGATGCACACAGCTTTCAGGGGTCAGCAAGCAGTGATTTTGAGGCTAATTATTATTGAAAAGAACTCCATCTTGCAGGATTTTGAATACTGTTCCTTTTTTTCACTGATAACAAAAGTCTCTCACATAGCAGAGAGAGGACAGCTGCCTGAAGCAGGTGGGAGAAAATCTCCATTAGGGAAGAAGTCCTGGGCTTTATATATTGATAATTTTCCTGAGCTGTTTCACTATTACTGAAGCCCAATCCTCCAGCATAATTCTGCAACAGAACAGTCAGTAGGAGGTTTGCATTTTGATTTCAGGGGAAAAGGAAATTATGACTGTTTTGTATAGATTATATGAGCTCCTGAAATCTAATTCTGCTTTCCATTTGCAAATAAAGCTTTCACTGCCACAGCTGGATTTATGTCAGGGTTTTCTGAACTACAGTTTAGCTCATAGAGCTTTTCAGAACAGTCTCAGTATTTTAGATGGCTGTTTGTTTGTTTTTTATGTGTGTGTGTACCATTCTTCATTAAACATTTCATAAAGAAGCAGCATGGTTCGTGTGAGTAAACAAAGTATGTTGGCCATCTGAAGAATATTTTCCTATCACTTTTCAAATATGGCTACACTGAAAACCAAAATCATGAGAAACATTTCATGTGAAGAACTTGGGGCTGACTTCAAGCCACCTGACTTCACTTTGGTTTTGCTCTTTAAAATTACCTAGAAAATAACATAATCTTTTTTTGTACAGCTGGATGAGAGCCAGACCTCTGGCTCCAGAGGTAAAGGGCAAAAACTAAAAAAATCCTGTCTGAACAGGCAACTCCACCCTCTTCCCCAAGTCAGCTTGGCCTTTTGACAGAAAGTGAGCTCTGAAGCAAATTCATTCATTGCCTTGTTTTTGGACAAAACTCAACATTCTGAACTCACACCACAGAGAGACCATTTCCATGAAAGCCAGCATGCTATTTTATCACCCTTTGTTTTTCCCTATAATCAGATAAAATTATCATTTGGACTGTATCTAATCAGATTAATAATTTTAATTGCTTTTCTCAATGAGAAATGCAGTGTTGTCATAGGAAGGCGACTGACTTATGAACAGAGTCAAGATGGAGCTCTGTTTTGTGATGCAGTAGTGAGAGAGACCATTCTAGCTAGGCATCCAAGATAAGAGGTGTGAAATCATCCCCTGAGATAGACATTTGAGCCCCACCAAAAGTGGTGAAAGGCAGAAGCATAGGATTCCACAAAGAGAAGAAAATAGGAGAGCTGTCAGTACTTGGTCCACCTACTCTCAAAATAGATGTAAGTTTTCATCTCCCTCACAGTATATTGTTTATTTTCCTATTTTATTCTTGATGTTTTTTCTTATTCCTAAACTATCCATGCCCTATTGAGATCAGCCACCACAGCATAGGTGCAGATTTAATTCACATTCAGTGGGGTGGTAGGGGCAGAAAACCAGAGGTCCTGACACCCCTCTAGTTTGATCTAGCATCTGATCAGAGCACACCCTGGCTTTTTTCTGCTTGTATCTTAGCTTTTCTGGCTGCAGAATCAAGGTATAGCTATGTATGTGTGTGTGGCATAGGATAAAGGGGCTGACTCCTTCCTATAACCTGAGACTACCCAAAAGCAAGGCCATCAAAAGCAACAACAACTTATTACCTGCCAGAATTGACCTCTTGTATAGTCAGTGGTGGAAAGTAATGCTGGTACCTACAAGAGATGTGTAATATATGCATTGCAATTACTTCTTTCCAGTGGCTGCAGAAGAAACCAAGGTATGGGAACCCTACATAATAAAGATCTAGGAGGACCAACAGCATATGCACTGAGTCTCCTAAAAATGCCTCATAAGCTGTACATGGTTCAAAACGTTTAGGAAAACTTTAAAAAAATAGATAAGGTACATAAGTAATCTCTGCATTTCACCAGTCCACGTTGCTGTTGAAGACCTGTCTGATCCTGTTACAAACTAGAGAAGTGGGGCTAACCCTAAGTGGACAAAACTGGTTTTTCATCAGGAAGAGTCAGCATATTAAAATCAAAGCTTTACTCTGAGCAGATGATACTTTCAGTGAAACCAGAGGTATTCATAAGCACAAGATACAGCTCAGAGCAAAATGGCAAGATCATCACAGCACTTCCTCCCCTTGCCTGTAAGGGGGAGGAAGACACATGTTCCAATCCTACTCAGGCAGACCTTTGCAGCGTGGCTTGGTGCCCAAACCACTGGCTTACAGGATGCTCTTGTGGAGCACTCTTCATAAATAACTGCATATTCACTGGAACAGGAACATCTTCTGCTAGGCAGGGGAATGCTGTGTACCATTAACTCCTGACATCAGTGTCTCTAATCTGTGATCCGCTCTAATCACCTGCCATGGGACTTCACTAAATGAAGTTACTGACTGCAGCATTTCCAATTACAATTAAAACAGATTTCATCAGGGAGAATTAACCAATTTTTCATAATAGTTCGCTGTCCTTTTATCATGACTACAAGCTTGACTACATTTCTAGCTGGATCTTTAGCTTCAGGCAATGTTATCTATAATGTAAGAGGCTCTCACTCCCCCACTTCATGTGATTAAGATTATACTAGAAAAAAATCTGAGCCAGTAACCAGGTGATACATGGTATTTGTAATGTAGAAAATAGTTCTAAACCTAAAATCATGACCTGACCCAGTTGTTTTAGTAAAATTTAAAAGTCATCCATTTGTGAGTGCACTGCTTTCTTGATTAATAATTCACACGATCATGTAATGATCCAATTAATTCTGCTACACCATTTCCCATCACAATAAATTTGGTCTATCAAATTGATCCTATAAGCCAGGATTTTGGGGAAGACTATTAGAGGAGAGGTAGAGGTACCCATCTTCAGCACCACCACCACCACATGCTCTTTTGCATCGTTCTAGTGATAGGTTTCAGCTTGACCTCTGAGGAGATGGTATTAAAAAACAAAAAGTAGGCAGTTTTTCACTGAAGGCACATGTCTCCTCTGGCTCAGGTAGTCCTTGCTCATGGTTATGTGGTTGTTCTGCTATCAGTCTGCTCACTTCTGTCAATCCTTCTGATTATGGCACTCACTACCATTAACAATTCTAAGCTAGCTCCAGTCACTTGTCACAGTATCTAAAAATCCACACTCCAAACAGAAATTGCTGTAATAATAACAATACTTACATTTCATTATTTAATCTCATGCTATTAGTTCTTAAGATTAGTGCTTAATTAATTAACAACACTTAGCATTTCCACTTAGCAGTTTACCTCTTCAAAGCATCATACAGACAATACCTAATTAAGGGCAGAGCTCAGCAGACACTTAACATCAGGAATTCCCTGGGACACCTCTGCATCCAGAGACTCACATGGTATGGCTAGTGACTTCATCAGCAACCAGGTACTGCCCTGACTATCAAGTGACTGTATTTGCAAATTCCTTTTATTTTCCATCACTTTGGGCTGCTTACTATTCAGCCAAGGATCTAATAGTTGGCTAATGTGATGGGTGATAATGTGAACCTGGTATTACTGTTATCTACAAAACCTTCATTCTTCCGTTAGTGAAAACCTCACTCAGTCATCTGGTTGAACTGCCTTTGGATAGAAAATGTGTTAAGCACAAAAACAGATTATAAAATGGCAAACCAGAGTTTTTAAGTGAGATAGTGCTTTCAATCCATCTGTCAAATCCTTGCTATGAAAGTGCCTTTCTTGTAAGCACCCCAGGGTGCTACACAACATCAATAGACAATATAAACATAGAGCTTTTATGGTTCACTTTACAATTGGACATTGACTCTGAACCTGTGAAACAGAAAGGAATTGAATTTCATGACCAAAGAGGATAATGTGCACGGGATTAAGTAGACAACACTGGTAGAAGCAGGAAAGAAATATGGGATTGGATGCTGACAGAGAGATTAAATTGACAAATAAGAAACCAAGAGAATAAAACAATTCTTAGTAAACTCTCATAAAGAAGCAGTAGCACTCAATGCTTCATATCAATCCACTTTTTTCCTTAGGATCAAACATGATAATGAATTTATTCAAAGCCCTGACTATGGGAACTGAACAAAGAGCTTCCTAAATATAGAATAGCTCCAGCCAAGAGAAAGACAGTATGGAAAAAAACCTTCTGCTAGTGTCAAATTGGAAGAAAAATACTTCAATTTGTCACAGTTCAATAACTTGTGTCTCAGAGGATGTCTTCACAGCCTGGAGTTGCTGTTGCTCAAAGCCACTCCAGAAGAAATCAAGAAATCTAATGCAGCAACATGTCTTTCAGCTCTGAATAGTGTGTCACATGCATGTCACAGCTCACATCACCTTGGTCAAACAGCTCTCTCAGGAAGCCCCTCTTGCCAGATGGGTCATACCTTGATAGATACTGGAAATTTAAATGGTTTGGTTCTTTAAAAACTGTATCAAACAGAATCCGACCTATTTTGGCACCAAATTCTTTCACAAGGATGACTGTGTGCTGCTAACACCAGTGACTTTGTACCCAAAATATGTTGTGTTAGTGTTATGGCTAATTTCTAAAATATCACTAATTAAAAAACAAAACAAAACAAAAGACCAGGCCTCATTATCCCTTCTTAAATTCCATTTAAGCTGGAGATAGATGAGACTCTTATTGTCAGATTCAATCCCAAGCTGAGGATTGGATCTGACATTTCAAGACACTGATCCTAGACTTTTGTGGGTATATATGTTTGGAATTCTGTACCTGCCTTTCACCTTCACTCCAGCCAAAGTGAATTCTTGCCCCTGTACTCAGGTTCAACTTCAGGTCTCCAGTATTCCCTTGCCACCAGCTACCACTATCCAGGACTCCCTTGTCTCAGACACCAAACAGCCTCTCAATTATCATGCACATTGGATGAGGCCATTAACAAATACACTGTGAATCTCCTATGGAAGCTGATTCAAGTTATTCTCTATTTGTGCTTCTGTTTCCAGCACAAGGCTGTCACATGAGACCTTCTTAACACTTCTGGATTGACATTTGCTGTACATCTGTCCTAGCATCTCCAAGCACTGATGTCTTGGAGAAACACATGCTGAGATACTTCCTGACTGAGATCAGCTTTCAGTACTGGAACTCTGCTGGGTGCAGCTTAAGATGGGAACCAAATGCAGGCATAAAGACATCATTAAGACAAAAGCCTGCCATTTGGAAGGCAGTTCTCTACTCTGGTATATGACCAAAAAAAAACCCATGCCCAGATGACTTAAATAATAAGGATTTTACCACTTACTCTCCTGTTTTCCTCAGCCTGTACAATTAAATGGGTTGTTTAGTCTGTCCCACAATTTTCACTCAAGTTGTCATTATTATATTCATACAGTTCTATGGGGTGTTGGGCTTTCATAACTTCACAGGACTGTGTATTCATTTCTGTGTTCCTAGTGCTCTCCTTGCAAGAGGTCACAGCAACAGATCCATAGTGGTAATGAATTAAAGTTATTTCCTCCCTGCTTCCAGACATCATTATCTAATGTCATTGTGACAATTTATACTTCTTGGCTATCCCAACCTCCTACAGCAATGAATTTCATGAGTGATATTAAGTTGTATGTGTGCTTCCCCTGTTGCTTCACCAGGGGAATTGTTTTCAGTTGCTACTGAAACACAGGCCAGCTGAAGCTATCTTTAAAGAGCAGGGTATGCTCCATGACAAATATGGTTGACTTAGTTACACAGAGTATATATTTTACTTACAATTTTATGGCTATGCCTACACTAAGTATGGCCTTTCTGTTAAATTAGTTAACTTAAAATAGACAATAAAATATTTAATATTAAATTAAAATAATTAAATTAATAGGACTTGAAATAGACAATATTGAACTGACAATGGCATTTTCACAAGTATCATTAACCCATCCCACTCCAGCTCAGATTTCTTACCTTTGTTGTCCACAACTTGACTGTCCAGTCAAATGATGATGTGACAAAGAGATGGGAAAAGTCAATGGGACCCAC
This sequence comes from Ceyx cyanopectus, assembly GCA_013401355.1. NCBI lineage: Eukaryota > Metazoa > Chordata > Aves > Coraciiformes > Alcedinidae > Ceyx > Ceyx cyanopectus. Next base: position 53,366 of record VYZU01031420.1, read on the forward strand.
TGCCATGTGACAATTGATTCCTGTGACAGGTCCTTGGTGGCCTTCAAAAATTTCACCAATGCCAGCTTTACTGCAGGAAGAAGAGACATTTGCATTCAGAAAATTGTTTAACATCAGGTGTTTTAACAGTTTTTCTTTACTCTTATAGAGTTCTTGCTGCCTTTTGATATTCCATTCCGTCTGTAAACCTTACCTCTCAGTAAAGCCTTTGCCTCAGAGTTTTACTCCTGTGGGCACAATTAATGCCCTGGATCCAGCATTGGGAGACTTTCTTTTACTTCTGAAGACTTGCCTTACTCACTTCTACACCTGCTGTCTACTATTGTAGCTTGAAATAACATTTATGTATAATTATTTTATAATTATACTATAGCTTATGCCTCTGAGTAAGCCATTATCACATGGAATAACCATTAAAATAAAAATGCAAATATGTACCGTTTTTATCATAATGCTTATTCTCTTAAATATCTGAAATAAATTTCCACAGCAGCCTATCCTAGCAGCACTAGGAAGCAAATCCTTTTTTTACAGAAAGTGAAGGAACTGTTCCTGTGATCAGGTATCACACCCCCACTGCTTTGAAAAAGGAGAGATGCACATTTCATCAGCCTGAGGCTAGAACAGCTATTAGGAAGGAAATATACAATTCTGTGTAAGAGAGAATGCCTGCATGGTTTTCTTCTTCCTGGAAGCAAATGACACCAAACCAGTTGTCAGTGCTGTCTCAGTGCACACAGAAAGGGGAATTGTGAAATTGCCCTTTTATTTACATTAAAAAAAATAAAACAAAATCAGTGGAAGAAAATACATCAAAAATGGCCACAGCTCTGGCAAGGCAACCAGTCCTTACAGTGCACACCTTATTTTATCCTTATCTGTCTGTCATATAGGTGGTGGGATAAAGGGAGTTCTGTAGCACTGAGAACACCGTGTGTGTCTGCTGGGCTTTGGACACCTTTTCCCAGAATAACACATTGCTCTCCACTGTGCTGGGCTGGAGGACACAGGAGCCTCTGGAAATAAAACATGGATTATAGTAAAATGCTGTAGGAAAGACAGGCAGGAGCTGGAAAGGAGTGTGTTTGTCTGTGGTCAGCAGAAGGATCAATAAAAAGGTGGACTAACAAGAGGATCTGGCACCTTCCTCTTGTGCAGAACAAACCAGTCATGTATGAAAGGTCAGAATTGAGAAATGCCCTTGGGCATCTTTCATTTATCAAAGCAGCCTAAGATTAATTTAAACCATGAGCTGCCACACAGTGCTGTGCAATACCCAGATCTGGGTGGCTGTGCATTGGGACACACATACTCTGTTTCTCAAAGGCACAAGTGCCCTTGGTGGCTTTTCTTTCACTGGAGACTGAAGATGGAGCTGAAGATGAAAAAAAAAAAAAAAGGCAGATTATCACCTCTTATGAGTGGTTTAGGGCTGATTACTCTTCAGGGTAATGACCCTCCTAGGGTCTGATTCAAGCTGCCCAGACATAGATACCTACATCTCAGCAAGCTGTCTAGACCTCTGTCTCACCTCATGGGTGAGAAGAGAGGCATTTCTGAGGTCCCAGTCATAGCTTCTTCAGCAAGATATCTCAAAAGGAAAGGAAATCAAACCCTAAGAGAGTCATTGCTCCCCACCACCTACTCAGGGAGCCTCGGGCAACTGCCCCAGGCTGCAGCACAGATGCTCAGTCAGGCAACTCCTGTCCTAGCCGAGCAAATGACAACAGTGTACGGACACCACTGACCCAAGAGCAAAACCTGAAACTCTCACCACACACACTTGTCTACCTCACAGCAGCACAGGTACACAGTATGATTGAAGTGCAAAATGCTGAGCATCACCTTCCATGACGACAGGCTGTGTAGACTGTTCCCTCTTCACTGCCGACGACAAAGTTATTGACATCTCCAGTTGGGAAAGCCATTCCTGTAACCGCCACTGGTTTGGATTTATTGTACACTAGCTCCATGCTCTCCTACCAAAACAGTTCTTTGTTATTAATTCTGCAACCATCTCTTTGTTTGGCTGATTTGGTGTTTGTTTTTCTGATTGGTTTCTACATGTTACACAAGGTAGCAGCAGGTGAAGAAGAAACCATTTGACCAGGACTTGGATTTCTACATAGGACACTGTGAGAAGATGCAATGTCACAAACTAGGATGCACTGCTCCTGCTGTCCCCCCTGCTGTCTGTCACACACTTGAGAGTGGCTGGAAGGCTTTGCTACATCATCTTAAATCAGGCACAGACGACAGGTGAGAATTTAAAATCTAATGGTGCAGAAACTAAAGATAATACCTTAATAGTTACACTTGCCAGCCCCAGGCTCTAATAAAACATGCAACACCCTTCTATTTACAAACATTTTTAAAGTCAATTGCTTGTCAGGAAACACGTGTAATATTGTGTGCACCTGAGGCATTTATCAGACTGTGCTTTTGTCCCCTTGCAGAACAACATTTAGAAGCTGGGGTACTGTCACTACCACCATTCTAAGCTCTGCTTTTCAGGGATTTTCTGAGGTAATCATAAACACTCCCTTTAGACTCCACCAGCAAGCTACAAACCAGTATTTTCTCTTTTCTTTTGGTCACTATATTTCAGAGCAACATGCCCAGTTTGGCTGTTGCAGATACAACCAGCGTGACCAGCTTGTGGCTGTTGCAAGCTATGCACATATCAAGCAGATTTTGCACAACTTTTTGGTTGTTCAGCTTAGATGGTGTACCCCAAGAATCCACAATTGGGCTGAATGATTTAACTCTGATCATTTTTAGCTATTTAAGTGGGTATGTTTTCTAAAATCCAAGCTTCTAGGGCCTGTAGTGTTTTTCTCAAAGCTTTTTGCTGTAGCTAGAGGAAGTGGACATCCCTGTGAGAGGACAGGGCTGCAATTCCACAGGGAAACACATTTGCTTGGTTTATACTTTTTCTATTAAAAAGGCAAAACAAGACCTGGAAAATGCACTGGCAGAGTACCATACACTTCAGTGAAAATCTTCTGGAGGTGAGATCATCATTTAGTGTCTCTGTGGAGGCACAGCCAGCTATTGTGGTGGATCTTCTCCTACAAGTGCCTATACCATGGCTGTACATGTGTGCTCTGGATCTGTGTCTTCAGTTTGAGGCTGACAACACTCTACTCCTCCCAGTTTAAAGCTATGGCATGTAACCTGACAAGTCCTGTGCCTTTCTTTTCTAGGTCATCATGAGATGATGTGCTAAACTTCAGTGTGATGTGGGGGTGTGTTCTCATCCTCATTGAAAGCCAGTTTTAGAGCAGGGAAATTCTGAGTGATGAAATACTGAACTAAGATGTTCACAAATCTCTGCTTAAAAATCTAATATTCCAGGAAGTGAATATAAAAAAAGTGGGATTTATCTTGATGTTTAAGTGAGAAATCAGGGAAGGGATTCAGGTGCCTAAATATAGATGTCTGGGCCATTTTAGATGCCTCCAATTCTATTCCAGCAGAGTATTGGATAATTAATGGAATAATTGGGAGGAGTTTCTGTGCAGAATTTTGCAACAAGATCAGATCCCATGATGCTTAGCAAAAATTATATTCTTTTTTTTCTAAGAAATTACCTATTAAAAAAAAGTGGTGGAATAGAAAATTTACAACTCCAGAATATAACACTTAAAATATGCTTTCCATAGACTTATTTCAGCATCAGATCCTTTATTTAGTTTCCATTATTATCATCACTAGTGGTTTGGACAATTTTCCTGGGTTTCCTTTCTGATACAAAGGAGATTGGGGGGGGGGTTGAGGTGGAAAGACAATAGTAGCAAACATTCCAGAGGGGAAAAATTCGTTCTTAAATATATATTTTTTTTTTCATTATTTGTTCCTTTGGCTACTGAAGGCAAGCAGCAAAAGCAAGTGTGCCTTGGAAATCCCTTGTGCCCTGGGTGTGTTCAGCAGCAGTGCAATCTAGTCTGGATTTGTTAAAGAGTCAGTGCAACTCTTACCACGGCGACTTCTGTAATTACCATGCTTTAAAATGGATTATTTCATTTTCACTTGAAACTGACCTGTCTATTAACGTATTACAATAATTACATGATTTGTGGTAAAGGAAATGGGGTTTGGCTCTTAGCAGAGACTGCTGGAAGCAAACTCTACTCTTTCAAGTGCATCCATTGGTTTTAGTTTGTATAGGACGTGAGGTTTTGGCTTTTAGGAGCTATGTTGCATTTAGCAGGTATCCTGCTCTACTGAAGATACTTTTTTCCCCCCCACCTGTATAAGTGAAAACAAACCCACCTGTGGAGTTGAGAGCATGTCCAGGCTCCAGGAGCACATTTTGCCATCCGTAGAGACAGTAATGAGGTTGTGTGCATTCTGTGTTCCAACTACATTCACACAATAGACAGGATGCTGAAAACACATTAACACTGGAAATGAGAGACACATTTTCATGTCTTTATGAACAAATTTCTAATGCCTTATATGTTATTTTAAAGAATGATTGAGTAGTAATATCACAACATAATTCCTGGAAAATAGACAACTCAGCTTTTGCCAGATAGGCAAAATTATTTTGCTTTTAATTTAAATTTTAAGAGGTACATTATGGAGGTGGAAATGTTTTCAAAGTTTCATTTTCCTCATAATAAAACAACCCATCTGAGTAATGCTATGAAAATACTGAGTTATGTGGATGAAATTTCACCCACAGGGACATGTATCATTTTACTGATGGCTTTTGACACTGAAAATAACTGACAGAAAAACATAAAATGAAAACTTTATTCAAGAAAACAGCTGCACGGAACTTCTATTTTTCCAGAATATGGAAAGCATGCTAAATATCTGCAAATGTACTTCAGTTGAAAAACATGAAAAGGTCTATCAGCATTCTCCAGCACTAGCCAACATACCTCTTAAAATCTGTCATAAATGTGATTAGATTTAGGCTGTCACACCTGGTTCACCATAGCATAGTCATTCCGTGGAGGCTGAATTCCACTTACTATACAACAATGAAAATTGGCCTGTTCCTTTTCCAAGGAACCTGGTAACATTTTGAGCCTAAAGCATCATCTATTGATGACATATGAGAGATGGTTAAAGTTCAGCAATCTCAAAAGTGAAAAATCATAAGACTGAACAGTAAGATTAAATTTCCTCTGACCAGTATAAGTGATAATGCTAAATTAAGGGTAAGATACATACAAGTGAAGCAAAGAAAAATTGTATTTCTCTGCCTCTTTTGATGATGAATAGAAGACCTGTATCTCCAGGAAGGAAAAGTACTTTTCATAAATGCTTTCCTTCTTTAAAGAAAATTAGGACCAACTTACAATGATGCCTATAAAGCTTCTAAGCCAGCTCCATGTAGGGTTAGAAACCTAGTATTTGCTGCTTCTGAAAGGAATGGCAGAACTACCACTTAGTTTAGACTACTTTAAGATCCAGTTGCAGGTCAGTAGGGAAAAGCAGAAATTTTCAGAGCACTGGCTAGCACTCAGGTGCCTGGTAAGTGCTCCCTCCCTAAGTGCAAAAAGGGCAGGGTCTGAATGGACAGCGTGTGTGTGCACCAAGGATGAACTCAGCAATTGCTGCTTGTGTCACAAAGTGCATTCTGGTGCTGAATTCTCTCTTTTTCCCAAGATTGTCAGGCACCTGGTTTTCCCCAGAGCATCAAACAGACCCTCACATGGCTCACTGGTATAAAATGGACCTTCCTGATGCTTGGGAGTGAGCTAATGACCCCAGAGCTAACATGATTAGCACATACTGATGTGTAAAATAAGCAGAGATATTTATTTTTCATGGGTGTTTGACCTCTCAGGGGACAGAGTGGGTAGGAGGAAGCTAAAGCAAGCAGCAGAGTATCTAGGATATTTAGAGAGGAGAAAGCAAGGCATGTCTTACCAGCAGCACTTCAGTGTGCCAGGTCTGGCTTTAATCACAACTACCAGCCATCAATTTCACGCACAATAAAACTTAGGGCAGAAATGAAAAGATGTAAAGGAAGATGGATGAAAAAGACAAGCAACTGTACACAGCAGAAAGCCTAAACAGGCTTCTTCCTTTCAAAGGGTCGCTGCCAGCTTGCTTTTATTTATTTTGGAAATGAAATCATCATGCAAAAAGGGTTTCGTCTTAATTAAAATTTCCTGTTGTCCCAAGTGCAGATGTGTGGTGGGTGTGAAAGGAAATTAGTGAGTAAGCTGTGGGTAGAATTCTCTTTCCTGGTTAATCCAGTTGGCAATCAGTGATACTAAACTTCAGGAAGGTTTAAGCCAGTGGTAACAACACACTCTATCTGTTTCAAATAAATAAAGTGAGATAAAGAAAATAAAAAATCCTTCTATCACATATGCCATAAGTACAAATAATAATAAGTACAAA
>VYZU01031420.1:63204-131840 GCA_013401355.1 Ceyx cyanopectus
AGCTGTGGGTAGAATTCTCTTTCCTGGTTAATCCAGTTGGCAATCAGTGATACTAAACTTCAGGAAGGTTTAAGCCAGTGGTAACAACACACTCTATCTGTTTCAAATAAATAAAGTGAGATAAAGAAAATAAAAAATCCTTCTATCACATATGCCATAAGTACAAATAATAATAAGTACAAATTAAAAAGCAACTATTCAGGTGATGCATCCAGTACACAAAGCAACATTACTACAATAAAGCTGACTTAATTTAGTTTTTTGGTTTGGTTTGGTTTTCCTTGGCTGCTAGGATTCATGCCATCATTCTGCAAACAAGACTTCATTTACAGTTTATGTGATTTCTATATATGAACATAAAGTAAAGCAATCTTTTATTGTAATATCTGCTCCTTAAAAACATCATGCTTCCTCATGTTAGGCTGTGTAAACACTTATTTATACCAATCCACAACAGCACATAAAGTGCCCATCCAAAACTGAAAGTAAGTCAGCTTNATCCACACAAAAGCTTACAAAGATAAGAATCCCAGAATTACAAAAGCTGGAGATGCAAAAGACCTAGTACTTGTTTCATTGCTCTATTTGAGCAAGATTATTATCCCTCAGAGTGCTTTATGTAGTTCAGTTTCTTAATGTTTCAGGAAATCTGCATTTTTCTTCATTTTTATATTACTATATTTTCCCCCTCTTTTCAGCCTATGTTTTCTTTTCTGCTTCCCACTCAGGAATGGTCCCAAGTCCACTCCCAAGATGAGGTATGTTTACCATCCACACAGTACATCTTCCAGCTCGTGTGAAGAGAATGACCATGCAAAGTCTGATGTTTAAGCACTTACAGGAGGTAGTTGTGTCTCTCTTTCTCTTCAAGAGCCACACTTAACGTTTTCATCTGTGTGGCTACCAGTATTGGAGATATAATAGGTATTGTAGACACAACTACAGTCCACTTCCCTGCTGATCATTTCCTCTAAGGAAAGGAGATTTAAATCCTTACCGTGTGAGCAGCAGCAGATAAGGGAGTTCTCTGAACTGGAGTGCGCCTGTGACTGCGATTATCCCACAAGACAATTTGGCCAGAGTATGTTCCACCAACGACCAAGTTTGGGTGAAAGCGGGCGAAACACACAGACATCACAGAGGACTGCAGAAAAACAGGTAGAGAAGAAGAAAAAAGGGGTTACATGGTCAGTCATCTTCATTTCTCTCTGTATGAGGTCTATCTGTATTCCTCGCACATCAGTCATTGTGAATTCTGCTAAAGTAAATAGGATGCATGCAAAGAACTAATTTTGACCCTAAAATATGTAGTTCTTTGTTTTATGCAAATTGGAAAGTAAAAGTTACAGCATTCAAATAATTTCTTTAGAATTAATATGCTAATAAAGTTTGCAAACAGAAGTAAGTATCATTTTTTTTCATGGGAAGTTTTAGTGATGCTTATAAGCCACACAACAAGACTTAACTGCTGGGTCAACTACAGTCAGAAAACTAAATTCACTTAGTGGTCACATTCTTAAAAACTAATTTTCTGTCTATTTCTGATGAGTTTTGGTAACACATCATTCTTATCCAGTTGAGTCACTGGGTATTTTGAAGTGGTGATGTTCCTACGTGTGAATCCATTTTACATGATTACAAAGGGTTAACTAACCAAATGAACATATTTCAGCTGCATAAAAAGCACTGCAGACATTTAAATGATCTGTGTTGAACTGGGAACATAGGAGCTGTCAACTGAACTAGACCAACAGTCTACCTAGCTGATGATCTTGTCCTGGCAGGAGTGGATAGAAAACTTTGACGTGGGCAGATGTGTTGTCTTTTTTCCTTAACTGCTTCTCATCCTGATTTCTAGTGGCTAAACACTGGTTTTAACTCTTACACCAGAAATTTAAAGCCCTTTCTTACAGGGCTAGAATTAATTATGCTAAGTCTTGAAGTTTCAGTAGTTTTTACTGAATTCATGTGGCTGCCTGATATCTGTTGCTTAAACCTAGTTTGCATGTTAAATTAATTTAGTAGACATAGCATACAGCTGTATGTTCAGTACTGTTAATAAGATCACCAAGACAATTAAATAACCTGCCACTACCTTTTCTCTTTTTCATTCCCTGGATTCTCATGGTTGTTCACTTGACATCTTTGATCCCATCCCTTCTTGACTAAAACTTTTGCATATATTTCTCTGATGTTATGTAGCCTAGTACCTAATGACTAGATGATTATAATTGCCTATTTTAGTCTTTATCTATCTAAGTAATTGCACTATAGTCAGTTGTGGCAACAAATGGTAGCTTCCCAACATAATTTCCAAAGGACCTATTAGCTTTACAGATAAGAAAACCCATCTCTGAGTTATACAGAACTTCAGCAATGCTAAGAGGGGCTTAAAATTCAGCTACGATGCAGCTGCCATTCAGTTTCCACAGATCCCCCATACATTATAATTAAAACGACCCTGCAGCACATGTTCTACATTTTATCTCTTTGTTTAATGGCTTCGTGAGTTGTTTTAATCAACCCTTCTCATTCCTTAGAACTAAGCTGACAGATATTCTTACATGAAGTGAAATAGCCAGATGATTTTAAAATAGTACAGCTTCACCACTGTGTACACCACGCAGCAGCTACAAGGCTCCACATGTATTTTAAGAAACCCTAATTCAAACAGCCATTCCACAACAAAGTTCTCAGTTTGTCCGAAGCAAACTTGGGAGACTCTGAAGCAGGGCAAAGCAAGCCAAGTGGACAGTGTATTTTTAAATGTGTTTTCATGGTTAGCATGTTTCTGAATTCAGAATCCCAGAATACAGCTGAATGGTCAGGATATAAACTGCTAACGTGTGTTTTTCATGAATTCAAAAATAACCTACAGACATGACACGGACTTAAGCCCTCTGCACCACTTCTGGTTTTCCATATTGCTCCGAAGTAGTTTGCATTCTTCATCTGATGAAGTGTTCACATCCTTTTAATTATGTCAATATTATTTTTCTACTGAGGCAAAAAACTTCTGTCAAATATTAGAATTTAACAGTTTAAGGACTCCACTCCACAGCACTTAATATCGTGATTATTTTCTTAAAGTTAATGGCAGCACTCAGATGAGTAAGGGCTGTAAGATCCAGCCCATTCATTTAACAGCTCTAAAAGCATTCATTTCTTAGCTTTAATGGAAGAGAGAGGCAGGCAAGTCTCCAGTCTGTCTGAACAGCTCTGTGCTCAAGGAGAGCAGCAGAAGCCATTCTCTGTAAACCTCTTCTGCCTCCAGGCTGCCTCTGGGTTGCTGATTCAAGCAGTCTTGCTCCTCTAAAACAGTTTTGCCACTGACTTCAAGGGGGAGGATCCAGCACACAGTCAGGTTTTAAAATCATGCTTAGCCCTCTTTGCACATCTACCAGACTTTTCTAGGGAAATCTCAAAGCACTTTCCAATAATGATGGTAAACCTTCCCAGTCAGGCATATTTTATATGTTGTAGATGCTTAGTTACTGTCACAGAGGACAAAAGCAGCTAGTTTCATAGTAGATGTCAACAGTGCATAAAGAAAAGTAAGAGACATCATGTCAGAAGGAAATTCCACAGGGAGTTTGGTGTCCACAGTGGATTCCACAGCAGCCTTTGGAGGTTCCCAGCATTATGTTTTTATGGCTGCCACAGGGCATCTGTGTCTGCAAGTCATCAGCATCCACAAGGGACAGGCAAACCCCACTGTTTGGTCATCTTAACTTCTCTGAATTGCTCTCTGCAGTGAATAATTTCATTATTCACCTTCATTTAATGCTCTGGTATTTTCTCCCTCTATGCAAACACAGTCTGTTGGATTTTGTTTTCTCTATCTCTCCTTAGCTGTCTCAGCAGTGCTACTGAAATATTTCTGGTACTTCTGGCTTTGCAATCTACCACCCAGATCTACTTTTTACCGTGGTGATGGCTTTCTGGTGAGTGCCATCACACTGGTGCTGCTGTCTGATCCCCTGTGTGTGCTCTGCATGCCTGCAGAGATGAGCAGCTCTCAGAGGGGGCCAGCTGAGAGAGAATGAGCAGGCTTCAGGTGGGAGCACTGCCAGGCAAAGGGGGGAGCCAGGACCAGGATGCTAAGCAAGAGTTTTGTCTGGCAAATGGGACATCCCCCTCCCTGAGCACTAAAGTGCTCACAAGGAACAGAGGATGAAAACTGTGTTTTTGTCACAGCAAAGAGAGGGTTGGGCTCAGAAACCCAGGGGCCTGCAGTGGAAGGGACAAAGGCAGCACACCCCGGCCCCCAGTTTCAGCAGCTGCCAGCTCATCTCAGCCCATACAGAGAGAAGGGCTATAGGGGTGAGGGGGTGGTGGCTTTGCTGCCTCTGCAACCTCCCTCCCTCCCTCCTTCCCTCCCCACTGATGCACTCAACTCAAACATGCCCAGAGCCCGCTTCAAGTGGCTGGGAGAGCTGGTTTTTATTTTAGAAGCTTAATCCAGCCCAGATTTGGATTAATGATGGCATATCCCTTCAACCACAGATAAACATACTTGGGGTAGACAGTCATTTGGGTTCTCCTTACTGAGAAGCCTGACCTCAGCAGCCACATCTGATGCGTGTAAGGCCCCAGAGACTCAGCTGTCTGTGCTCATGTCCATACACTTGGATGGCACTCTGCCCAGCCACCAGTTGAACAAGTTCACAAAGGCCTGGGTGCTAAACAATAATGACTTTCAATAGGCAACGGCTACTACATTCAGCAAGACATCTTCTGCAGGAAACCACCCCCGTAGGCAGCTCTGCCATACTGGTGCCATATGCCTACACTTGACACCAGATGGATCTCAAAGCAAGACTTCACCAGTGGGAAGAAGCGAGCTGAGCAGTTCACAGGCATTTCTAGGCTCAAAAATACCAGGTTATATTGCAGCAGGCGCTCAGGAAACTCCTGGGTAGATTTTCTAGCTGAGCAAACACATGTGAAAAAGCCTGTGGATTGCTGCTATATATATATTATATATTATATATTATATAATATTATATTATATCTATATATATTATATATATATTCCATTCTTGAGGGAATTGGCTCAGAGGGACAAAGCTGTGGTACTGTTGCTTATCTAGAACCATGAAAAGGTGTCAAACTTAGAATCCTTTATCCATAGGAACTGAAATATATGGAATTCTAATCACCTATGCCTGTCCTCCTGAGGAATAGATAAAAACAAAGACCAAAAGTACACACACAGTTTATGAGTAAACTTTTGCTCTCACTCCTGCTCATCATGAACAGCATTTAAAGAGTCTAAGCACACCCTGTCCCTCTGAGAGCTGCCCTACCCCCTGGCCAGGCAACTGGGAGACCATCTCCTCATGCTTGTATGGCTACACACATTTATATGTGGCCCCAGAACAGACATGGATGATAAACTTCGACTGAAAAGGTGGATTAAAATAATCAACTAGAAGCAAACCAGCAGCTCAGTTACTAAACAAAGCTTTTTTTTTTTACTGCTAGGCTAAGGACTAAAAATTAGCAGGGAAAGCAGCAGTATAAGATCTGGACACTGTTTTGTCTTGCTTATTGCCCTATTTAATCCTTTTTGTGCCACAAGGTGTATGATACCTTGAAAGAGGCAGTTCTAGGATTACTTTTTCCTGGCTACTGAGATACCTGGATTTATTCACTGAAAGGGAGATTGTTCCTTCCAAGAGTCTTGCTTCTTTTTAGCATCTTCTATTATGAATCTAGATATTTATTTAGCTTCACATAAATGTCTAAGTATAACAAATAATAATAAGCAAACGGCAGCAATGGTAGCAACAGCATTACAACTGTTTTTCCCAATTCATTTTGAAAAGGTTCCTAGAACATGATTTATGTCTATGAAAATCTTTACTGAAGAGGTTAACTCTTAATTCTAAAAACTTCAAATGCCAAGACTTCTGTGCTGCTCCCCCCAGTTCTTTTTCTATCTACAGAATAACATCTGAAAGATTTTGTGCTAGATATTACTTGTGGTAACACACAAAAATTGTCTTCTACTAAAAATAAAATAAAATGAAAGCAGTCGACATCCTTCACGTATTTTAAAAAATAAATAAAACCAACTAAACACTTCTTTAAACCAAATGTCAGAATCCTGTTTAATTAAAAAAAGGAAGTTTATACTTGGTTATGGTGTGCATGGACATCTACCCCTTTGATTTACAAGAGTATGGACTGGAAAGAACAGATTGCTTTATTCAAGAGAAAGAAAGGAGGGAAGGGGGCCCAGTGTGACAGGAAAGAGTGTAGGCTGTATTAACTTCAGTGCTTGTTAAAACATGAAGGATTAATGGTAGAAAGGGAGGGAAGAATTGTGAATGTCTCCAGTTTAGGATCTTCAAAAATGTTTGGGGATTCTAAGAATGTCTCACCCGACCACATGAAAGCTGCACAGAGAGACTCGGCCACACGACTGCTCTAAATCCAAAGCTAGTATTGCTCCACTTATACCATCAAACCAATGGAGCTGAAATGTAGCCACAAATTAAATTTATTTTTATTTAAAAAGTACTAAGTCCTTAAAAAGAAGGAAAAGAGTATGGCAGGAAACACAGCTCTTTCTTAGCCCAGTTTACAGGGTAGGTAACTCTAACATCTAACCTCAGTGCTGACATCTGAGCATATGAGCAGCATCAGAGCACTCTGCCCAAGTCTGCAGAAAGGTAATATCCAGGCTTAGGCCTTCATTTTAAGCAGGGGTGAAAGCTGAAGCTTTCTACTTTCATCTCTTTAACTGTAGTTACAGCCCATGTAACTGCAATAGTCAAACAGAAGAAGTCCACGAGCTTCCTCACCAAAACAGAATCTGCACTTAGGCTCTTTTAGAAGGTGCAGTTGTTAATATTCATTCATTGGTGGTGTGATGACTCAGAAAAGCAGAGAAACTGCTTGTTATATTGCAAAAGTAGAAGGAAGAGGGGTTAATAGAAAGTATCTGTCATTTGTTAGTGGACAGCTCAGCCTCTAACCCTTGACACATACTTTCTTCATTAGACTGATGATGAAAGAATTACATCCCAGAGAAATAAGGAGCAATTTCATAACAACAATGCATCAGATCTTTCTACCCATCTGCTTACATGCTAAGTACCTAAATTTGTCTGTTTTCTCTAATTAGGAACCTGTCTGCTTATCAAATTAGAAGGTCAAATCTTTAACATCTGTAGGTCTGCATGTTGGATAACCCCAGTTCAGAAAAGACAGAGATTTACTGGAGAGAGTCCAGCACAGGACATCAAGATGCTGAAGGGAGTGGAGATCTCCCTGCTGAGGAGAGGCTGAGAGAGCTGGGGCTCTTTAGCCTGGAGAAGAGGAGACTGAGGGGGGAGCTCAGCAGTGTCTGTCAAGATGTTAAGGGTGAGTGTGGGGAGGATGGAGCCAGACTCTGCTCAGTGACATCCAGTGACAGGACAAGAAGCTTCTTGTGGCCACATACCTGTCCTCCAGGCACAGTATACCTTCTGCTGCATACTGTGCAGCCTCTGGAGTGAGGGTCCTACAACCTGGCCTCAGGAGCAAGGCTCAGGAGTCCCTATCCAGGATGGTTCCCATAGAACACTATGCAAAAGCAGAAGAGATACCCCAGGGAGTGATGTATGGCCTAGCACCTTGGTATCCTGGACTCATCTCACAGAGAAAGCACAACAGGTAATCACTTGCTGGCAAGTTCTGGAAAGATCATGGCTGGGCTTTTACAGAGTACACAGAGATAACAAATTTCAGACTTGGAGTACAGGAATAGAAACACAAGTTGTTCTTGAGCTGTGATGGCAGCTTGGTGGTTTCTATGGCAGCAGTTCCCCAAACCACGCATTTGATCAATCAAACTACACAAAACCACAGAGAAATTATAAGCCAGTATAGATGCTGTAAGAAAAATTATCTACAACTCAGCCATAATAGTCACAGTTGCTTATAAGGGAGTTGCAGATAAATCTCAAGTGTAGCATTTAGTCCAAACCCCCAAAATAAATGCACGAGAACCCAGGTACAGTCAGAAAATCAATAATACCAGACAAAGACCATTTTAAAGTCCCAGCTGAGCAAAGAACCTATGTATATACTTAAGCCTGTCTTTTCTCAGAAGTCCATGAACTTAACTGTAATTAATTCTTCTAAGTTCTACATGACTTCAACTGAAAAACCTGCTCACAGCCAAACAAATTGGTAAGTGCTTTCCTAAACAGGCAATGTCTTGATTCAGGGCTTCTGAGACCCAGTGACCTCCTCTCAGGGCAAAGGAAAGATGCCCTGATGTTCATCTGGTCCCTGGAAGACAGAAAAATCTTAACCTCTCCTTGTATAAGAGATTATCTGGCCCCCAAGTCATCTTAGGGACCCTTTCCTTGGATCACTCCAGTATGTCCAAGTCTGTCTTGTACTGGATAGCCCAGAACAGAATGAATCTTTACTGGCTGGACCCCTCTTTACTTATCAAAGACTCTACAAGTCTTTGACTGAATGGAGTTCTGCCTAATCCTGGAGACAGGTCACTTGGTTTTCCAGGTTAACACTAGGGAGCAAAGGGACAACACTATATTTTACTTTACTTATTTCTAAGCAATTGGCATGTTGTACTCTGTAGTCTGTGTCACTTGGGCAAAATTTTCACTGTCAAAATAATTACAGTAATCTTTTCTTATCTTTTTGATTTAATTGTAGCTCCTAGTGAAGGCTGACAGGCTATTATATTTGCCAAAATCCATCACTTTCACTGATGTATCATTTATAAGTAGTGTCACTACATAATAGGAAATAATTGAAAATTAATTAAACATTGCACACAGATAGGAGGTTTGAGAGACTGAGAGGCACATATAAACAGTTATCTAGAAGAAACAGAAGATATCACAGAGAAGTCTGCATTTAAGAATAAGTTGAGTTTGCATTGAGCTGCCTTTGCACTGTTCATGTCTCCTTACAGTAACTTACTGTACAAAATCTGATATTAGCCTGGCTAATAACCCATAGAGCATTAGGGAGCAGCTAAGGCCATGCAGGAATAGGTGACTATTCCCATTACAGACCCAATTTGTAATCACTCTTTCTCCAAACAATCCTTAGTTTCCTGAAAATTCACATCTCACTTTCCTCACTTGCAAGGTTCTGCTGTTTGGTTTTTGCTGTTTTTTTCCATGTAGAGAAGGAAGGAACAAGAGAAGTGTTTTTTCCAGTCTTGGGGTCAAAGCCTTAGTTACTATAAATCAGCACAGTTATGCCAGCTTACATTTGCTGACTTCTGGAGTAACAGAGGACCACATCTTGCTCAGAAAACACCTTGCCTGGATCATCCAATCTCACCAGTGATGGGACATTCTCTAAAGCATCATTATCCTGCCAGGAAAAATGGATTTTCCCCATACAACTCATGGCAAACAGCAGTTCTCACAAATCCTATACATTGCTAACTCAGTCAAAATGTGGCTGCCTTTTTATTTGCAGATGTAAACATGATATAGCAAATGTTAAGTGTGCTATTCTCCCTGTGAATTGACTGGTGATTGTGACTTCATGAACAATATGGAACTTGAAGTGGAATTGCTATTTATCTAAGCTTCAAAAGTAATAAATGTTGTTATGAGAGCAATCAAAATTAATTAATCACAGATCTTAATGCACTCTGGCACATTCTGTTGTACAGATAATGAAAACACTCTGATCTCTCCAATCTGACAGGTTTTAAAAGCATTGCTTCTTGCACATAGGACATTTGCTTGTTATCTTATGCTAAAATAAAAATATCTTTTCTTCACTGATACTTTTCATGATAAAGACAATCCTGTTTTAATAACATTTCACCAGATAGATCTGCTTTGTGAAAGTTAAATCTATGGCATTTGTCATCGTGCATATCCCATTATTATGGCTGGATTGTGAAATTTCTGCAAACCTCTACAAATGACTTCATACAGGCATTTATTACTAAGAAAGGCTAACTTTTTATCATCATCATAGTGACAGCAAATACAATACCATTATGCAGAGTAATGCTTTTAAATTAAGAATTACTGGCCAGTCTCTAAGGGGGCTGATAGAGACTCCCCCTTTTGTCACTCTCCAGAAGACTCTGCCCCATGGGAAACATCTTCTGAGGATAATATTAGTATCTCAGCCAGTCAGCATGTGCTTCTGCTTTCCCTTTATGGAAAGCAGGGACCATTAATCATCATAAAATCAATGTTGCTGGTATACAAAAGTTCTTTTCAGGGAAGTACTTGTCAGTCATCCAGCCATGGGGCCAGAGAGCAGAAAACTTGTTGATTTTAAACCTAAGGCAGAAGACTGTTGTAGCCTGGGCTTTAAAGATGTATTCCTTGGTTTCTGGGGCTATTTACAGCACTTTAGAAGAGTAACTGTTTGGTATTTTGTGCCAGGTAACACAGAAAGAGGCTTCACTCCTCACATAGAACTCCCACAGAGACAAAAATCATGAGGTGAAATAATGTTCTCGAATTTGGACCAAATGTATTCTCCACTGCAAGTAGCTTGCACTGTGAACACTTACATAACCCAAATATGAAAGTCATGCCTATGGCTGTTTCTCCACCATTTGCAATGAAGCTAGGGAAATGAATGGCATTTTATATCCTTTATGTAAAAAAAAAAATAAGTTGAAGTGCCCTAGTGCCTCATTGATTTTATATCTGCTACTGCATTTCTTGTTCACCCAAAACTTTTAGCACTGGGAGTTTCAGATCTACAAGGCAAACTTTAAAATGTANTTTTACAGTAGGTCATATTGAAATGTAACCAAATCAACACTATGAATACACAGGAACAATTGCAGGATAAGGGGATTTTTTTTCTCTGTGATGTTGGGATAGTGTGACAAGTCTGCATTTTTTTATCAACAGAGTTTTAAAAAATTCTAAGTTGAATGAATAATGTCATCTGTTTATAAGTATCAATAATCTAAGCCATCTGCAAAGGAATGGTTTTGCAAAGGCATCTCTTTCAGGACACTGTGGATTTTGTCACTGCTTGAGGTTTTGGCAAACCATCAATAACTATAATTTTCTCTTATGAAATATAGTTTTTGACTGAGATTTTTTTTTCCCTTAGCCAGCTAATGTTTTAAAATACTGCACATCTAACTGCAAATTCAAAGGTTTTCTCCAAAAATGCATTATTTGCATATTGCATATTAGATGCCACTAATTTAGAAAGGTACAATGCAAGTTATTGATGAAACAAACTTAAAAAAAAAAAAGCCTGCTGTGTTGAGTAGCCAACATCCATAACATATCCTTTGTATTTGGTCTGAAAGGAAGAATATATGAACTTTAAGAAGAGAAACAACATCTTTAGGCACAGGTTCATTACAAATAATTATTTTTACACTTGCAAAGAGCACAGTACTATTGCTAGCAGTAACAGCATAGAATTTAAGCATATGACACTCTACCCCTGTCCAAAAAAGGCTTAGAAGCAGGAACAAGAATGAATATGTCCTTCTATAACAAGCTGTAGCTGAAGCTGTTGTCCTCCAGTTCTAAATCCTCCCTAGTTTTAATCCAAAGTATCACTCCTGGGCATCCACATGAGCAATGTGCAAATGATGGCATAGCCACAAATGTGATTGCAGCAAAGGAGACTGGAGGACAGGCACAGAAGAGTTCCAGGGAGTTCCACAGACATCATCATAGCAATGATGTAGAGCAGGTAATGAAATTGAACTGAAAGCAAGACAAACTCTGTGTCTATGAAGAAGCTCTACCTGATTCATTTTACATGTGGTATAGAAATTCTACAATAAATTTAGGTCTCTGGGTATTGGAGCATCCCCAGAATGGGAGCTGTCCCAGTATCTTCAAAGCAGACATTTAGAGGTCTGCTTACATAACTGCTACAAAACCAAGCAGAATATGTTCCACGTCCACAATCATGGGATCATCCTGTGATCATAGGATCACAGGACAATTTGCATTGAAAAAGACCTCAGGAGACATCTAGTTCAAGCTCCTGTTCAAAGCAGGGACAGCTGTGGGATTAGACCAGATCACTCTGGCCTTCATCCAGTTTGTCTTTGAAAGACAGTGATGAAGGCTGCATGACCTGTCTGGAAAACCTGCAGAGATGCTCAACTGTCCTCATGGGGAAAAGCCTTTTCCTTCCATGCAGTACAAAACTCTCTTCCATGGTCTCTCATTCTTCAATCCTGGACCAAGTTTCAGTGACTATTCATCAAACAAAAAGCCTTTTCCAAAGGCAGATTTTCTTCTTTGAAAATCTGTAGCCAGCTCAGATGCACATGTCTTCTCTGAGATTTGCAGACCAACCAGAGATGCTTGCAGTTCCTTTCACTAGACACTGAGGAACTAGGTAAGTGAGCTGTGGACCTAACATGATGCTGCTTCTTCTGATTGTTTTTACTTTGGAAAGTCTGGGAATCTTGGAGGGAGCTTAGAGTCTGTGATCTGTGGTTCTGAAGAGCTGAATCCTTACTTGAAACTTAGATAGCAGAGAAAGTCTGCTTAGTTTCTGAAGTATTCCAAGCATACTTTATTGACAAGTAAACTTCAAAAATTACTATATTTTATATATATATATATATATCATTTTCTTTTAAATTAATGGTTGGAAAGGACCTTAAAATATTATCTAGTCCAACCACCCTGTCACAGCAGGATCACCTAGATGAGGTCACACAGGAATGTGTCCAGAGGGGTTGTTGTAATACTTCTTTTGAAGTTCTGGGGGGACTGAGCTTGAGTCTGGCTTTCAGAGATAAGGAAATTTGAGGGTATTAGTTATTCATGCTGATACCTCAGCCCACTGCACACAGAAGCCATGTGGGTCTGGGTGCTCAGCACCTTTACAAGGCAGGCTGCTGGAGCAAAAAAAAACCCCAAGACATCTGAAGGAATTTATGTTGATTTTGAAAAAGCAGAAAACAACAAAGGAACTAAATCAGGGAAAAGAAAAAGGCAACTCTGCCCAATATCAGCCACTAAATATAGCCTTTCATTTACCTCAGTGAATCTAATTCTAAGATATGCATTTCTGACTCCATCCATTCATTGAAAAGGGAAAGACCACACCAGGATAAGCAATGGAGTGTGGTCAAACACATAACTTAATGACAGTGCATAGAAGCCACTACAAAAAAATCTAGGGGAGAATGAAACATTTTGTGGTGCAGCTGAGTGGCTGATTTCTGTACCATACCCACCAATATTTTCCAAGCATGGACAGCTTTTCTTGACTTTAAAATAGAAAACACAAGTCCCATATACCACAAAAAACCTGACAGCTTAGTAAAGAGATGGAACCAACCAAGTAAATCTGACTTCATGGCACTTTAGGAAAAGGACAGAAATAGCTACAGCTATTAAAAGTGATATACTACTGAAATCTTTTTGTGATTGTGCTAAAAGCTGATCTGACTCCTTGAAAGAACTTCTAAATGGTTACTGCTTCATCAAATGAAAGCTACTTCACATGTGCAGCTCTCCCTACTTAAAAACACACTGGAGTTACTTTGATGTGTCAGATTTGTGTTTTTCACTGCCCTTTTGAGACATTTGGAAAAACATAGCTGAGAAAGAGGAAATTAATAATCTATAGTAAATCAAAATGCAGTCAGTGTAGTAAATTTTTATGCTGCTGCAATCATTAGACCAGGTGTAGGAAAGCAGAATTCATCAAACAAAATGCAGAGTCCTCCAGATCAGACAGCAACATTCCATTTGGATCACCTCCCTTGAACTGCTGGCCATGCTTCTTTTGATGAAGCCCAGGATAGATATGGTTGGCTTTCTGGTCTGCACTTGCATATTGCTGGCTCATGTTGAACTTTTCATCAACCAGCACTCCCAAGTCTTTTTCATCAGGGCTACTCTCAATCCATAGTCTGCCCATGGTCTGCATCTGTGCTTGGGACTGCCCTGACCCATGTGCCCGACCTTGCACTTGGCCTCACTGAACTTTATGAGGTTGGGATGGGCCCACCTCTCAAGCCTGTCAATGTCCCTCTGGATGGCATCCCTTCCCTCCAATGTGTTGACCACACCACACACCTTGGTGTCAAGCACAAACTTGGTCAGATCAGTTCCACTGGAAAAAGAAACAGTATCATGGGCAGAGATGACCAGTAGTACATAAAGAATGGGAAAAAAAAATCTACATTAAAAAAATCTACATTACCTATTAATTATTAGAAATAAGAAATAATCCCCATAATTAATAGGTAATGTAGATTTTTATTTGTTTGTTCAGGGAAAGAAATGCATTAGAGACATATAAGTGCTTTCTAAGACAGTAAGACTGAGAAAGATCATTAACACTACTCTATATCAACCAATAGCACAGGAATTTTCATATGCAAGGACAGTCCCCTGCACTTCATAAATCAGTACAGGATTGAACTCATGTTGAGTCATATCAAAAACTGTGCCATACTGTTTTTTGTTTCATCACCCCCACCTAAATGCAGACCAGCAGTAGCTGAGAGAAGCAGTGTGAACCACTGTTTACAATTCTCCCACCAAATTAAGGGAAAGTCAATGTGATTTCCATGTCCTTGCTGGAATTCATTCCCTCTGTGGCTACTGCCAAGCCAACCAAGGATGACTCATGCACAGGGCCTCAGACAAGGACTTCTGAGAGGCTTGGGTTTTGCCTCTGGAATGCACTGGATTACACTGAGTTTGTGATGCTCCAGCATGGGGGAAGAGTACACCCCTGACTCTTCCCTACAAGGATGTTTGCAGTCTGCAATCTGCTGTATTAACTGCATGCTCTATGTATTCCTCACTACCTAAGAAAATCACTGAGTGTTCATTCCTTTGGCAAATGATATCATCCTTCCACCTTGATTTTGCTTCTAAGGCATTTTTTTGCTTGCATAGGAAAACAAATGAACAAATTGCCCAGTCCCTGTCTTTTCCTTCTTTTCCCATTTCTAACCTTGTGGTAAAGAGATGTATGATGAGCTACTGAGGAAAAAATCTGGGAATCCCAGCTAAAATACTGCCAGCACATCACTGGGTGAAGTACAAATATAAAAACCCAAAGAAGGTAAAAAAAAACAAGCAGAAGAAATATTCCACAGGAGGAGAGTGTAGAAGCCAGTAGGACTTTTTTGTTTAGAAAGGACTTGATAGATCACATGGCAGTGCACATGAATTAATGAGTAAACAAGTCCACTTGGCTGATATAATTTTTCCCTTAATGCATATTACCTAAAATTGAACACACTACCTGCACTGTATTAATGAGCTATCAATCTAATATGACTTTAAGTTGGGCAAAACTGTAAGATCATATATTAATATAAACTATATGGAGCTAACTAATAATACAGTTGGTTTTCACTAACAGAGAAACATGATGATCTACAAAACTGAATTCCAGGATTTGAGCTAAGGTAATTTTTTTTTCTTATTTTTCATTATTATTTTTTTAAGACAGACTAAAACCTTTGTTCAACAGACCATATATCATGCTTTTGCTTCCCCATTTAATCCCTTGTTGGCATTCCCATCTAATCTGAGATGCAGAAGGTATTACCATGTCAGAAGCCCCACAGTGGTGGTTCAAACATGATTCCAACTCCTAACAGAATTATAATACAAATTATCTGCAGACAGCTTGACCGAGAAAATAAATATTTATCATGGACAGAAGAACTGATTTCATTTAACTGAAACATGATGAACCCAGGAGGCATGTGAAAGCCCACTGCCATGTGTCTCTCAATTCACAGGTTTTAAGGTTCCAGATCTGAAAAGAGGCACAACCAACTTAATAAGAGAATTAGTCAGAAGATCAGTCAGGACAAATCTGTGGCTACTACTATGCCCTATGTGTGTATTTCTCCTGGAGAATATAGCCTCAGTTTTTTCAATTTTATGAGTCATACCTCCCCTATTTAAGTGTACCTACTTTTAAAACTAGATAAAAATTGTAATTAATGAAGAATATTTTAATGTCTTAGTCAATCTCCCCTTTGTGAACTCAGAAGGGCTACTCTGAATCTGGTCATTGTCTTACAAAATCAATCTAGTTTAAGGATTATTCTTCCTGAAAATGCAATAGGTAATATCTTCTCTTGAATATTTCATTCTAAACTTTAAGCTGCATGTACATCCTAGAAGACTCTGAACATGGGATCTTAGCTAAGATCTTAAGCAGTATGAAAGAACATATCAGTCTTCTGAATATGATATCCAGAAAAATACAAGTTCTCATTTCAAAGGTAATATGTACACACATACGTATATATATATATATATGTATATAAATCTGCATTGCATATTTGCTGTGCAGACCTAGACTCCTTGTGAAGTTGTTTTTCAGTATGGCAAATTAGAAAAACATGCCCAGAATTAAAGGTTACTTAATCGGGTTGAAGCAGTAACTTCAATTCCAGCAACTCCCTCCCACTATGTTACATCTGATAATGTACCCAAGTCCAAACATAAACTTAGTTCAAAAAGATGTTTGGTCCTTGAATGTAAAATGACACTTAGCTTACACAATTAGCCAGGTAATACATATCCTTCCATGAGAAGCAATTTTTACCACAGAGTAATCTGCATTTTACTAATCTCTGATTGTTAAGCTTTACTTGCTGAAACTTTTCCATATGGCTTTTGAATCCCACTGTCCTGTATTTGATTACCACAGAAAGATATTAATGAAGAGGTTGGAAATCTGGCCCAATCCCTGTTCCACAGTTTGATGGAGACAGAACCAGCAAGCAGATCAGTTCTGCCAATACGAGGCTGTGCCATTTTGTGCACAAAAGCAGTGGCAAAAGAGGAGTGAACAGACCCATAGAAATAAAACATTCTTTTTGTATTGTGCATACAATTCTAAAATGCATGGCCATAAAGTAGCATTGAGCGAAGAGAAATACCAGTTTGCTAACCTTAAAGACCCATCCAAGAGGAATGGGTACCACAGCCCTTGTGATCAAGCCCACTTTTATCAAGCTGTAAGGGAGATGCACGCTCAGAAATGCAAAGTGCACTGCCCACTTTTCAAGGCAAACCATGATGCTGAGCAGAACCAAGGCAAGGGTAGGCAGCTTGGAGTGCAGAGGATGCGAGGAAGCTAAACGTGGGTGGGAAAGCATATGTTGCTGCCTGGGTGAGGAAGTGGTACACCACAGTTACTTCATAAGTGCAAGGGCTTTAAAAACTGAATCTCCAAGGGGCTGTTTTAAATAGACACAGAATGACATGCAGCCCAGTGACAGGCTTTTGGTATTGTTTTGTTGAGTACTGTTTGAGAAGCCTGATTGCCCTCTAAAAACACTGGCCTGATGCTTGTACTTTTTCCAAAAATGACTATTTTTAACTTCAACCTCTTCATATAAACAGTGGGAAGATGCACCATGTAGTAAACTCTGTTTTGTCTAGCGTGAAATTAATGGCTTTCTCTGTCTTACCTGACAATGGAAAACATATTCCGGTGTGGTTTTCTTGAACTTCATGTTCCATACCAAGGCTACCCCATCAGGCTCATGTGGAGCATCTTCATTGTTGTTATAAGAAGCAACCATCAACTCGGGATACTAGAAAGAAAAAGAAAAAGCAAACAAAGTAAGATGGATGATGAAGAGCCCATGCAAAATCAGATGAGACAGAAATAATCTACATTAACTGTGCAACAGCTGGTTTTAATTATAATACACACTAGTCCAATCCCACTATTCAGCCTGGATTTGGTTTTATACTTTACTCACATTCTTAAAGCTCCTGCTCCTTTCTCTTGATTCTCAGACATCATAAAAGCAATGTTACCTTCTGCAGGTAATTCTCAGAACAGACAGCTAGCAGAACATTCATAAATGAAATGCAAACCAAGGCAGAGGAAAAATCAGAAAGATTGAGTAATTCTAACGTATTTGCTTGACCATTTCTTGATTTTGATATTAAATACATTATGACCACAGCATTGACTTGCTTTTATTCTGAAATTCACTGGTTTTTCAGCATCCCCCAAAGCTATTCTTTCTTATTTCATCATGCACTCTTCCTATTCATTTACAGGTATTATCAACTTTAAAACTCTTCTTGATGATTCAAATAGCAAACAAGACATTTTCTTCTCAGAAGTTCAATTTTGCAAGTTGCTGAGTTTGTCTTGTAAAGCACAGGGTGACCTTGAATTCTACTGGCTCAATAAGATTGATGCAATGACCACTCTAAAAACAGATCCAAATTTTAATGTGTGCCCATTATCCACTGGTGTATAGAAGCAGATATGTAACACACATATATATACATCTACACTACACACATGACCAATCAGATTTTAGCATTCAATTGATGACCTTCTATTGTTTCAAAACACCATAAGAAGTAAAAATTGACCATGAAACACCAGTTACTTTCTGCCTCATGGCATATCTAGAGAAAAGACTTCTGCAGACCAATATGACATCAGCCTAAACTGCAGGTGACCCTCACCCCCTCTTGTAAATTCAGCATGATTTACCTCAAAATTTCTCAATTTTATCTTCACAAATCATTGTCACTTTTTGTTTTTCCCCAGTAAATTCCTGTCAAACCATTCACCACTTTACAGGGGAACAATACATCTTGTAGATGTAAAGGACATGGGACAACAAAACCACCAACAGGGATATTAGGAACTCTAAATTTGGTCCAAACCAGGCATTTAAAAAATCCTAATTAAAAAAATCACCTTTTATATCATTATTATTGGGGTTTGAACCTTTCTGTTCTCATGTGGAAGACACAATGTACATAGCCCTAACTTTTGCCATCAGCAGCTGATCTTTGTCATTTTCTGTACACTTCCATGCAAAATTCATCATGGGACTGAGGATGTTTCTGTTCAAGGTCATTGTTCCAAATGAGCATGGACCCACATGTGGGAGACCCAGCAATGACCCGGCCACCACATCTGCCTCTTTCCCATTCTGAGGTGGCCCTGGCTGGGTCATCCCTACATCCTGGCAGATCCCTGCTGCTGAAAGAGCTTGTAAGGACAATTTAGCTCCCTTGCATGGGATGTAGAGAATGCAGCAGATGAACCACCTCTCCTCTCTCCTCAAGAACTGAGGCATTCGTAAGTGTGGATTCATCCCACACCTGACACACCGCTTCTCAGTACTTCTGAATGGTGAGCTCAGCTTCTCCTTTGAACCTTTTCTTCCCATGCTGGCCCAGGTCCAAACAAACAGCATGCACACTAGGCTCTTGGGAAGGCATCTCATTTTGGCTAAACAAGTTATGTATCATTAGCACCCGAGCCTGCAGCCTTGAAGGAGCACACACGTTGGCTGGCGGAAGCAACAAGCCCTTCCATCAGCATGACTGCAGCCAGCTAGGGCATCTGACCAGGTCTGAAGCAAAGTTTAGAGGCACTCTGGGGTTGTTTCACACTCCTAGAAAGGTTAGCAAGCATGTTGTTGTTGGCAGCACGTCTGGCCATGAACAACCACTGACCTGAATATTACTGGTCTATATGTAGATTTTGCAATCAGAGGTTTGCATCTGACTGGAAACTCAATCTCAAGTTTACACAGATCCTGGAGTCATACCTAGCTAGGCAACACCATTATGAGGCTTTTTGAATCTTAAAAAAACCCCACCAGAGGTAAGCACAGCACCACAGAGACAGCCTGGGATTGCACACTCACTGCTTCATTCAATCTCCTTGCACTTACAGAATTTGGGTCCTTACCAGGTGTCCATCTGTCCTGTGACTGGAGCTGAAAACAACATGTAAATTTGTGGGAAATAGTTAAAGGCTTTGGGCTGAGTCAAAAGAGCTATGACAGTACCCCTGAAATTGTGGGTTTAGACAGGTTAAGTGACCTCCTTGTGGACAAAGCAAAGTGATTCCACTCACTGCTTATACTCTGTTGGGCCTTTCCCTTAGATCCTCAATGAACCATCTAAATCATTTTCCCTTTGCTCTGCAGCAAAAGCACCAAGGGTCTAGTGGGTTAGCTTTAATAGTATGAATGATCCCT
Organism: Ceyx cyanopectus; assembly: GCA_013401355.1. Classification (NCBI taxonomy): domain Eukaryota; kingdom Metazoa; phylum Chordata; class Aves; order Coraciiformes; family Alcedinidae; genus Ceyx; species Ceyx cyanopectus. The sequence continues at coordinate 83,177 of VYZU01031420.1, forward strand.
CACGTTTGGGAATGTATTTTAAATGTGACTGGGAGCAGAATAACTTGTTTAATCAATGCATCAAGGTCTTTTGTTTGATTAAGCTTCTAATTGCCTCCAGGCTGTTTTGCAGCAGCAGTTTTATCGCAGAAAATTGAGCAACATGTTCTGCAGCTCCCATGATTATCCAAGTTATCCTTTGGCACACTGGACACTGCCATGTCCTGGAGCATGGGTGAGAAGCAGAGCTAGCTGTGAAATACCTCCATCCAGTTCCAGCCACATGATACACCTCAAAGCAGACAAGAGAAGAGGCAAGTCCCTCCCCACAAGCTAGAGTGGGGAAGTGCACAGAAGTGCCCCCAAGCACAGAGATGCTGATGGGGTAGAGAAACCCTTGGTGGGGTGCCAGGGAGCTGAGTGTGAGGAGGTAATGGAGGGGAAGGCAGGAGGGGCCACCTTGGAACAAAGAGGTGGGAAGCAGAACAAGCTTGGGAGCCCCAGGGGCTGAGCAATTATATTTGGCAGTGCACTTCTGAGGCGGTTTTTTTACTTGCTGCCCTGGGAATACAGTAAGAGCTGCCTGTTAGGAAAATATCAGATAAGAATTCCATGTTATTTCCAGCCCCTGAACAAGTGAACAACCTAAGATAAGTGTTTCCTCAGGCTTATGTTTGATTTCTGTGGAAACCCATATGTGCTTAAAGGCCACCCACATCACACCAGCACATACCTGTTGTTAAGAAGGTTTTTTTTTTATATGAAAGCAAAGGGATAAAGCCTTAATTTCACACATGGGGCATGGGCTGGGTATTACAAAAAAGCTAATCTGCAGCTGGCTTTTGTGCACCACAGTCAGAGCTGCACAGCCTACCAGCAACACTCAGTGGGTCCCTCCAAATCCTCTCCTCTCTGCTGCCTGTCACATCCTCAGTGCCATCAGCTGCCACCTCACCTGAGAAGAACCTGGAGGATGGAAGCATCCCTGCTGCTGTTTCAAAGGGAAGGAGAGAAGGATGGATGGATGGATGTGAGAGTTACACTGCCTCTCTCCAGCCTGCACACATCATTTCTGTACAGCAGAGTCTCCTTGGTTTCCCTTCCAGGGAAACTAGCTGCTTTGCACCAGACTGAAACTGTGGAACAGGTAGCAAGGATGAAGCAGAAAGGATGAGGGGAGCTGGAGTGAACCTGGCACCTGGAATTTGACACATATATTTTCATATTCTGAGCTTTAAGTATATTAGAAAAAGAAATGTTGTTCCTCACAATTCTTATTTTTTATTTTACATTTTATTATGTATAACTACTTATTAAATAAATCACTACATATGTAGTAAATTATTTTTAATGTATTTAATTTTAAACCTTTTGTCCTGTGCTGAAAGAATGGCATGGGGAAGTAAAGATTCCTTCATCTTAGCAGGTTTGTAATAGTTTGTAGCTCTTCATCTTACCTGAAGAGACCAATCCATACAGGTGACAACACGATGCTTTGACCAGTGCTCATCATAAAACTGACGGTTAAAGGACAGGTTGGCTCCTGCTTGAACATCTCTGTGGGAATTCAAACAAAGCAAGACTTTTTGAAGATCCGAATGCTGTAAAGCAATGTAAAAGCTGCCCATCTGATTCTCCTGGGTGAGAGTTAACAGTTAAAATCTAAATTTCTGGCTCTGAGCAGCCTGGTCTAGTTGAGGGTGTCCCTGCTCCCTGCAGGGGGCTGCACTAGATGCCCTTTAGAGGTCCCTTCCAACCCTAAACATTCTATGATTCTATGAAATTCCTCTCATGCTAACAAGTTTTGCTTCTTCTACTCCCCTAACAATTGCTGAATACACAGCCCTCTCATTTTATGCATTAAATTGCAAACACTTTGTAAGAACATAATTTTCATGCATGCAGTGTATAGCACAGGGGGATCCATTACAGAACTGAGGCAGTAGTGTAACTTAACAGCAATATGAATTTGTGAAAACATCATGATATCACACTGGAATGTGCACATGAACATCTACATACATGTGTGTACACACATCTATTTCTGTTTTTAATATTTTTCTTCAGAATTTGAAATTTCATTCCCAAAAAAGGAAAGAAAAAAATAAACCACCTGCATAATATATCAAAGAAAAAAAAAAGACCCAGATCAATAAAGCATTAAGCTATTCTAAAAAATAATTTAGGCTAATAATGTGACCCAGGCCTTCACAGATTTAAACTTTTCTTAACTATGAAAGTGTTGTTTAGTTTAGCTTTAAAATTAAGACTTACTGACATTGGAAATATTTTTTTATAAAGGTTATTTTACAAAAGGAAACAAACCCTAAACTGACCCATCTTTCTCTTCTACATCTCTGCCACTGTAGTCAAAGAAGATGTCTGAATCTTCAGCCAAAGCTCTCTCAATTACACGTATTGTCCGGTCAAAAAATATCAGGAATTCTTCTGAATGGAGAACTTGCTGTTTTTCTTCTTCTGTCAGTTCTCTAGGAGGAGCTTGGAAAATGAATAGATGTAGTTAAGAGTATGACATTTCACCCCTTTCCCAATGAATCAACAGCTTCAGTGGGCTTCTTTTGACATGAAAGCTCACCGTAGTAATGTCAGGACAAAAATCAAAGCTTTGCTCTTAAAATAATGACTAAGAATTTTTTAGCATATCTAAACATACTCCTGCATATTCCCAGAATGTAGCATTTACACAGAAAAGATCCTATATCTTATATATTTATTATTCTGAAATGGAAAATACTTAAACCCTCCAGATTAAATAAACTCAGTGTTTCTATTTCAGGAAATGGCTGTGACTGACATTTAGGCAATACCTAACTTGAAAAAGCAGAACACTTATGTAACAGGGGACCTGTCAGAGAAGCCAAAGATAAAATAATCTTCTTAACTCATACTACAGCTCTTTGTATTAAAAGGACCCACCTAATCTCTCCCTTTACTTCTTTGCACTTCTCCTTGGCATCACTGATAAATTCTTTGCTTTAAGGCTTTTGCTAAGCAATGAAGTAAAGAACCAAAATTACTCTCTGAGGCAGCAAAATGGAAAAAACTGACCAGAAACCATTTTCTTCAAGACAGTTTTATTCCTTGCAGAGGAATCCTAAGAGCCAGAGCAACAAATGCCATCAAGCCGTGGGCAAAGCTGCCCTGGGAGGGGGTAGGAGCCAATTTGGGCACCACTCAGAATAGCCTGGCCCCCACAAGATGGGCATCTTCACCAACCCAATCTTGCATCTAGCTTAAATTCCCAGCATGAAAAGCTTTGCTGACATCACAGGAATTATACTATCAGAGAATGTTGTTCTAAATTTATAATTTTGTACACAAACAGCATATAATAAACAGATTTATTGCAAAGCGACAGAGATTCAGATTTTAACTGTTGATCAAAGGTCTGCATTTGGCTTTACACTGCAGATTTAAGGTGTGTACTTGTGCAGCCTCCCTAGGCCATATTGGGTTAAATTACCAGCAGCCAAAAAAAGATAATTCAGCATCATGCCCCAGAGAACACTCAATACACATCAAAGTTTAACTCCCAGCCCTGTCATACCTATCTTAATATTTAATGAAACAATGACTGACACAGTTTAAAGGTGCAGTTTGAAGTGATTTTCCAGTTGCTGTGCCATGCCACACAGCTTCTTCCAGCTACCAGTCTGATTTTCCCATGGTTCACACTAGATTCCTGAGCTTTGGTGCCCAAGTACAATGCCACCACCAGCCCCAGGAGCAAGGATGGATTGAAAGTTGCCTCAACTGCCTCAACTCCAACTCAACATGGTCAGCATTACTGCAGTTTCCAGCTCCCCCAGTTTTCAGTGTCCTTGCTTTCAGTTGTACCTGCTTGTGGCTGGGAGAGGCTGTTTTCACCATGCTCAGGTTTGCCTCAACTGGTTAAAGCACCAGCTCTGAAAGAGTAAATCTCTGCACTACACCTTGGCTAAATGTAGAAAGTAGGAAAAATGCAAAAGATGGAGGAGCAATTTGGCCCTTGGGAGACAAAACAGCTAAGAAGTTAGAGACTTTAGCCTTTGATGATCTCCTATGGCCTTGGCCTTGTGCTTTCTATCACCTGGTCCCTGTGGAGCTCCACACATCCAGAGAACATCTACATTCCCCCACACGGTCTCCCTGAGTGGCAAAGTGACAATTACCAAGGCAGGAGCACAATTTGCCTCTAAGTGCTTTAGACAGAAGCAATGCATGTGAAAAAAAAAATAGAATGAGTAGCACAAAGTAGAAATTGACCTATTGCAGCATGCACTGCTGAATAGTAATTGGCACTAAGGGAACTCATCTGGCAAGGAAGACTGTAATGAGGCAATATCCCACTGTCACCACTAAGGCATTGCTTTCCAAAAATCAAAGACAACAAGCATGACAATGCAGCAAAATGGCATAAAAGGGGAGAAAATAATAGCAAAGGCAACTGGAAAACTCCTTTTAAACTGCTCCAAATGGTAAAAATTATTTGCTAAATCAAATCCTCTCTACAGCTTGGAAATAAAAATTTATTACTCGGCCATTTGCTGACCATAACTGGCAAAGAAAACACAACCAAAAATCAATAGAAAGGGAAAAGGCAAAAAATAAACAGCTTGGGAGCTGTGGGGTGTTCACAAGCAATGGAGACACACATGATTGCAGTTCTAGCTCAGCAAAATCTCCTGTGCTGTTCCTGATGATCTGGGGGAGGCCAGCAGTCTATTAAACCCTCTTCAGCATCAGAAACACCTTGGCTAAAGTTTGTGGGGCATAAATCAGCTTACCTCATTCATCTGACTGACACACCAGATGCCCCCTGGCGAAATTAAACTTCATATTTTAACCTTATTTTCTTCTTTCATTCAGCTGCCTCTGAAGTTTTATTTGAGGCAATCTTTTCTTACAAGAATGTTAACATCATTACTTTTTCCAGAGCAAAACATTGCTGTAACTACTGCAAATACATGAAGTATAAGAAAAAACCCCAAACCAGACAGGCTTGTTCTTTCAAATATGAAGATTTTTTTTTAAACACTTCTCTTTCAGAGCCACTTCCATTTTCCCCTTGTTCCTTCCCCCATATGTCCATTACATTGAATAAAATAAAAAGAATCTATGTGATTTTTCTGCAATTTTTCTTCCTATCTGAAAGCTTAGTTACTTTGATCTCAGCTTCCAGGAGACACAGGCTCTCTTCAAGCAAAATTCTGAGAAATATAAGTAGCTGATCAAAGTAGTTTTGTCACAGAGACCTATGCAATGGGACATCTTCAGAAATTGCCTATAGGAACACAGCATTTGCCTTCAAGTATCTGCTCTCCCTGGTGTAAGCAGTAAACACAGCACCTAACCTTCTGTGTCTAGCAGTGCCTAGTATGATGCTTCTGATGCTTAAGCCCTGTACTCATGTTAATGCATAATACTGGACAAAATAAAATGGAATTTACATTTTAAATTTAAACACTGTGCAGTTAATACATCCACGGAGGGCAAGAAAATGCAAGGTATAGCCTTAGTGAAAGATATTGTAAGCTTGTGCATGAGCAAAAAGGTCTAGAATACATAACAAAAATATAATGTGACATGAAAATTATGTATTTGTTCAACACATTTCTGAAAAAAATAAGAGTATTTTATTATTTAATGTGTTTTCTGAGCAGTGCTCAGAAATACTGTATTTCACATCAGGTCCTTTGGCCACACATTTCTTTGGAGAAACAAAAAAATCAATTGATGTCGCAACATTTCCTTGGTTCTTTAGTAACTAAAAAAGAAATAATTCTGCAGACTTGTTCTTATCTGTCAGATGCAAGTTTTGTAATAAATATAAATAGTTATGACAACAGTGAAGGAGCAAATTCAAAACCATTTAAATACTAGGATTTAAGTTTTCTTCCAAAAGGTTATTTAAAAAAAACCAACAAACAACAAAAACAACAACAACAAAAAAAATCCACAACCCAACACAACAAAAAAACAAAATAGACAACAAAACTGAAAAAAAAGACCCTCATTTAACAAATATAATAGAATACAAAAAATATTATCCTGGAACCTTAGTGATTGTAAAAACCTGACAAAAGAAATGAACTCTATTGAAGGCAAAAAAAAGATCAGAAAGAGTAAATGAATGCAAGGGCAAACTAATAAAACCAGGAAGCAGCCTTGTTATGAGCCCAGAGATATAATGAGAGACAGAAGGAGATTAGTACAACCCTTTTAAGAGCTGTATAATTTCTTTCAGTGTGCATTTAAACCCACGTCAGCAGTAGATGTGTTGATGACTGGGGATGGTGGAAAGGTACAGCATGAGCACCTCGAGGTGCTGAAGTGCTCTCAGCACCTTTTAGTCCTGTGGTGCTCCTGTTTTTCTTGGGCTTCTCATTTTCATGTCAGGTTGGAGAAGTGCTGCATCCTGGTTTGGTTGGCTCTGTAACACAAGCTCCTGCACGGCACAATTGCTGAAGAGGTAAAGGGAGGATCTGAGGAGCATTTAGGCATTTTTCATTTTTGGAGCAGCAGGGCCTGGAGAGCCTTATGTTTGAAGCTGTGCCAGGCAGGGGCCATTCCCATCACTCATCACAGAATCACACATATTAGCTCATGTTTCTGAGCAGCATCCCTGAGAACATCTGGGCTGGGCTATCAGGATGGGTCAGCACACCCAAGCTTGCTGTGGTGTTGGTGGCAGTGAACCTGTGGTGTTACAGGTTATCAGGAACCTCAAAGAGACCACAGAGGCAAAGACCTGGTCCTGCTACACCAATCCTGCTGCCCAAACTGGCAGGAGCTGAACCATCTCTCCCACCTCAGCCTACTGCATGGACATCCCAGCCCCATGCAAGGGGTCAAGGTGGGAGAGAGGCACAGCAGCACTTTGAAGCTGCAGATCCCAGCCTCCTCCACTACCTTTCAGTCAAGTTTCTGTGGATATATCAGCAACTTCAGCTAAACACAGGTTGAGGTCTACTTTCAAGACCCAGCCTGTCCCACTGTTCTTGTGGTTTCTACTGACACAAAGAAAGTGCCTTAGGTGGAGCTCGAGAGCTCTCTGGTGGTGGAAAGCCCCAACCCATTTGATGTCACAGTTTGGGACCAGCTGCTTGTTATGTGGTCAGGAGAGGCTGGGAAAAAGCAGAGCCCAGCCCAGTTCACCAGCAGGTATCCCACACTCAGCTCTTCCAAGGATGGAGGGGACACTGCACTTGAGACATGGGTGACAACAGGCAGCCCTGGAGAAGATGGTCCCAAGGCTTCATATGCTTCAAATGGTCAACAAGCCAGGTTTTCACCTCCCAATCCAGAAACACTCAAGCTGCTTCTCTGCCCTTAGCACCTACACAGGACTGAAGTGCTGCAAGAGCTGGTGTGCCAGGCAGGCTGCCCTATTGCAGGTGCATTGTGTGCCTTATGGTGATGCTGAAATGAATAATCCCACCAAACCCCACACAACAACTCTGGGGTGTGCAGGGGGACAAGGAAATTAAGTATGCAATAAAAGTCTGTAGAATTAAACTGGACTACCTATAAACCACAGAGAGAAAAGAAAAAACCTCATCACATTTCCTCTTAATATTATAAATTATTATAAAATTATAAAAATAGAGCACTCCTGTCCTGTTGGCTTGGGAAGTGGAAGACAGAACAGACTGGATCCAAGCTTTATTTTTTATCCTGACCTATTCTTGGTTATATTAACAAAAAAAATGTCTGCCTTTCCGTCCCCACACTTCTCTCCCATGGATTTTTTTTTTATTACACTCCTATAACTCAAAAAAGGCCACGTTGATTTTTTTTTAATCTGTTAAAAAATGTGCTCCCCGAGCTGAAACCAAATTTCAGCCCAGAGCAAATTTTTACGGCTGGGTTATAAATCCCTGAAAAACAGGATTCATAATGGAAGTGCTGACACAGCCTTAACTACTATATAGCAGTGTGAATGGCGCCACTATAATATCTATTAGAGATTCTTTTAAAAGTTTGCAAAATATTGTCTTGCCTTGCAGAGAAAAAGAAGACAGAGTACTTAATGCCAACATAAACATGCTTTTAACCCATTATGTGCTAATTTGCAGAAAAGCTATTAATTCTGAGTAGGCACAGAGAGTGCAGCACCGACAGGAAATGTTCTTCTAAACTCCCATTTGACTTGTAACATGGTTTTAATCACTTCCATGAAACACAAACGATGGCTTCAAACCCTGAATGTTGCTCAGAACATGAGAAGGGCGATTACAACAGAGAGGAAAATGGGATTTTGTTGGCAAAAGGGCTAAAGCCAACAGGGAAAGAACACCACCAAATGCTAAAAAAAAAAAAAGGGACTCCGTTCCCTGCCCATTTGGGGATGACTGCTTCATTTCAGTCACAGCATTTCATGCCAGTCACTAGCAGTGCCACTAGTTTATCCATCTGCAACAACATGAACTTTCTATCAGGCAATGAGCATGCTTTCTTCTCCCTTGAACCCAATCAAGTGTTATTCCCTCCCAAAGCCAGATCTGCTACAACAAGCTGCCTCCCCTTTACAGCCTGCAGTTCTCATGTCCAAGACTAGGGTTAAACTAGGCTAGTTGATCTAGGGGGGAGCCCTGGCACTAAAACACAACAAAGAAATAAAAGTTGTTGCAGTGGTGCTTGGTCAGCAAAGCACATAAAAGGCTAACTTGAAAGCCCATGGAAAAGTTAAATAAATCTGTGCAGGAATGTATTCAGAATTTCTCCACTTGTTGATGCTTTCCCTCCAGGTGTAAGTGCTGACATTACTTTAATGGGGAAATAAATGAGGATGGGAATAAATGACAGAATGTTAGGGATTGGAAGAGACCTAGAAGATCATCCAGGGATCACCTGTAAGATGAATACTAGAGGGACATTCAGCAACTCAGGGCACTGCTTATGCACTGGGTGCTGTGAAAACAGTTTTTATGGCTTCCTGTTTTCACCAATAAAAGAGATAGTGTGTTACATCCAGCTACTGCTAGATCCCATACGTGAGTTGATTGAGGAAGAGGAATTTTCAGGAAAAAATACTTTTTTCTGTGTTGCCACATTTCTTGACCATCTCTTCAGTTCTGTCTTTGCAGAACTCCTGTGTGTCTTCTGTCCACCCATGGCAGGGGTGGCTGGAGGCAGTGGGAGTGAATTAGAAGGATGAGGAGTGGGAGGAGTGAGTTTCCTCCTCTGTGTTTCTACAAGGACCTAATGAGCAATGGGCACTGCAGGATTTATGACATGGGCGATTTCTGTGATGGTCTTAAGTGGGAGGAAAGATTAAAATCAAAAAGTTTATAATCAAAATAGCATGGCTGGTACTGCAACTCACTTCAGTGTGTGAGGATAGTGAATGTGGGCATTATACACCAGACTCAGGGTTTCTGAACACTGATTTAAATCATGCCAAGCTGCCCTTGATAAAAAAGGGTGTTCACTGCTGTATTCACAGTTAATTAATTCACAGGTTTCTCTGTAAAATGACTCCATATTCATTTTCAGAAGCAAATGAGACACCCAGCATATCTGTCCCACTTTGACACCTATCTCTTGTCTGCACCAGGAAGAAGTAGCAAACCTGAATTTTTCTTTCTTGTAACCCTGGAGAATGTTTTAACCCAGAGAAACTGATAGAATCTCTGGACATGTCTGCCTTCAGCTTTGACCTTAAGTTCCCTGGGAGCAGTCCCTACCAAAAAAAAAAATTATTTTGACAGTCAACATTTTCCAGTGAGATGGTTTTCTGCTGAAGGATTTCTGCCCACCACTACAAGGTTTATGTTTCCCCTCTCAAGCAGGCAGGCAGTTATGGGCTCTAAGTAGCTCTGAAGACCAACCAACTTTATGGAGCCACTGGAATGCCTGGCATTCAGGTTTTAAATCTTTCATGTAAGCAGGCTATTTGAGCCAGAGGACAAGTAAACACCAGCCCTGGAATCCAAGAATCTCTACTTTGTTCCCAGATTATGAGGACATGTAGTTTCTTCTGAACAGCCAAAGTCGTCTTGTGCCTTTCACAAGCTTTGCAGATTTACCAGCAGGATCACTGGGATATAATTTTCTGGGTTTTATGCCACTCAGATGGTTTTGAATCAAGAAAACTGGTGACTGCTTTGATAGTAGAAACTACCTATGAGAATAACTATTTGCAGGATTCAGTCCTTTAAAGCTGTAACAAAATCCTTTAAATTTTTTTAAGTACCTTCTTTCACTTCCTGCTTCTGGTCTTGATTTTCAGTCTCCAAGTCATCCTGTGCTTTTGGCTCCACCATCTCTTCATCATCTTCATCTTCTAAAATAAAAAGGAATAAAAGGATTTGTGAGATTCTGCTCTTTAAAAGGCATGGTAATCATGCATCTTCTTGACAATTATAAACACAGAAAAATGCATAATAACTGGAAATGTCTGTATTTATACTGAGTGACACTCAGACATTTCCCCCTGGACTACAAGATGATCTGCTACACAGGGACAGGGCACCTGCCACTTCTGCTCCCTGTGGCAACTTCCCATCTCAGATGTCATCTGAATATCTCTCTGACCTCAGAGATGACTTCTTGGATGGCATAAAACCAGATGGAAACATGTTTCAGCCTGGCAACTATTCCATGTTTGGAACACCTGCTATCCAGACACCTCATTTCCAATTCAATTCTCACCAGATTAATTTGTCTTTTGACCTACAGGAAGGGGTTAAATAGAAATATGACCTCAGGTCAGATGCCACTAGCAAGCAAACAAGCATGGTACAGTTCTGAAAAGTCATCACCATCAACTGGGAGAACACAGCAACCAAAAGCAGCATTTGGAGTTTAAGAGCCATTCTTGCATTAATATGAATTTAATGAACACTAAAATTTGACACATGTCAGTTAGTACTGCCAGATGTTTTAACGACCTTGCCTGACCTATGCAAATGCCTCTCTCCCTTCCCCTCTCTCCCCAAACTCCCATGTTTTCATTTTATTCAAGAGGGCAAACGTTTCATTCCTTGATGTCTGTCTGAAGTTACAAGGGTTCAGCTTGTTCAGATCAAAACATCATACAAGCAGAGCTGGAAAGTCAGTGATGCACCAAAATGGCTCAGAGCCCACCTAACCCTCATTACTTGTTCCCAGCTACATCAACATGACTCATTATCCAGTGCCCTGGGCTGGCACACAACCCACTCACACTCTTGCAAGGGTAGGGATGCTCAGCCTTGGAGATTCAGTGAATTATGAAGACTTGAAAATAGAGCGGGTCCTAAAAGATTGAGTTACAGTAATTAACAATTAGGATGAGCAAATCCGTGGGCTATGAAGGAATTATTTTGGAGGGAATCTGAAGCTTGACATACCATCAAGGCATAGCAAGAGCCACTGGTGACCTGGGTCAGTGTATCACATGAGAGAACACACGTCTTGGCTGTGGGGTTGAAGCTCCTCTGGGGCTTTTTGAGTCATGCTGCTGTCACCATACAGCTCCTTGTGACATGGTCCTTCTCCAGGCACACTCCCTGCTCTCACACTGCCTGGAAATGGGCAGGGGGCAACACGTCATGCTTCTCCAACTGCTTGGCTACTGGCACCTTCTCTTGCAAAGGCTGGCTGCAATCAGCCCTGGCTTCTTTGGGAGATGTTGGTGCTGACAGGTTGCATTCAACCAACAGTAACATGCAGCTGCATTTTATTTTCTATAATGTAATAAGCACCATACTATTCCCACCACATTGCCTAGCCTAAGACTTCTCTCCTTAGAAGCCCACAGAGTGAATATTGCTAGCTGACATCTTGGCTGGAGAGCCACACACTGTAAGGAAGTGTCTCAGCATGGACAGATATTCTTTTCCCTTTTGGGAAAATGAGGAAATCACAGCATCATCTCCCTTTACCACTAGCAACTGCAGTGACTAGAAAGGGAAAACTCAGCTCCCCAGACTTCATGGAGGAGGAGTAACCATGTATTCCTCAGGCTGGGAAGGGAGGATGGACCTAGCATGGAGAAGGAGGCACTTCCAGAATTAAAAGCACAACTAATGAATGCTACCCCTCTATCAGGAACTTTTCCCACCTTGAAGCCTGGAATGTGGAAAAGGTAGTATATTCATGATGCCTCCCTTTGATGCTTCACTTGACAATTAAATTTCCCTAGGTGTCCAAGAGAAAGGCTACAGAGAAGAGCTTTTGGAGAGCAAGTCAGGGCATTCCAGTTCAGCAGGGTAAACACATTGCTCTGTCCACTGGCTGAAAGACAGATAACATCCAACATAATCAGCAGAGTGTCAGTGAGAAAAGTTCTCCCATGTAGGAGGGGTAAAAAAAGATCCTTCTGCCACTGGTCTGGGGCATGAGGACGGATGGGAATGATCGAGGCACTCCCAGTTCCAAAGAAGAGATGAGCAAAGTGAGAAGAGAAATGGCTGGCACAGCAGGGAGTGAATACTCTGCTGACCTCAGGTACATATGCACACACAGATAGGATCAGAGTGGTGCACAGATCTATGCACACAGGCACGCTTACAGTAGATACCTAATGAAGCCAACTCCCACAAGAGTTTTGTGAGTCTTGCCTTACAAGTTTTTATTCCCTAGGGCAGCAGCTCCTGGAGCCAGCTGTTTACATACAGATTTGAACTTCCATTTGCAACCTGTTTCCAACCTGCCAGCTTGTACAGGGAAGTTTGAAGAAGGGGAATGGTTTGAGAAAACTTGCAGGCAGCAAACAACAAATAAACCAATATTTAACTGAAAATCTGGGGATTTTTAAGGCAGCAGGCTATGCTTTTCAATGTCTCATTTATAATTTGGCAATGGACATAGTAGCAAATGTAGAACTTTTGGTGGTTTTGGATGGAAGTGGAGCAGATTTATCCCTGTCCTCTAGAAGTCTTTGATCACCCTGATTTTGGGTGTGAAATTGTTTGTCTGCCTATAGACCAGTCCTCCTAAAGCACATGAATGGCTGAGGCACAGCTGGAGCAGGGAGATGTACTGATACTTCAGCATCTATTAAGGTAGATATCTCTCCTTACCTTCCTTTCTCTTCTGAAAACAAGATAAACCAACTTACCCTAGATTTCTCTAGATTTAATTGCAGCAGGAAAAATAAGTAAAGGTTGTTATATCACTATAAGAGTGGTGAGGCACTGGAACACATTGCCCAAAAAAGTGAATTCCCCATGGTTGGATATGTTCAAGGGTTAGAAGGAGGTAATCTTTAAGGTCTCTTCCAAACCATTCTGTGATTCTATTATTCTATTGCATGCCATGCCTTTTTCTGGGGCATACACATCAATGGATTAGTTTTCCTGAGAAGACAGTGCGAGAGTTTTTAGCCAATTAGACACAGTTCAGATGTCCTTATTTATTTACAGAGCTATGCATACACATACACAGAGAAATTCAGCTAAAAGGATCACAGGGTTGTGAGTCAAATGCTAAAATATTAGCAAATGCCAGAATTTGGATTGCCTGGGCACGATTAGCTCCTTCCCCCTCCCCATGTGTAGGCATAATGACATCATTCTGGAATTTCCTCCCTCCCAAGTGCTTGGCCTCATTTTCTAGGTGCTCAACACCTGGGGCCTGAAATGCAGAAATGCTGAGAGCTGCAGTCAACTGTCCCTGTGCTTTGAGTGGAGAAAGTGCTGGGGAAATGCTATGCATGTGAAAGCTCCCACATCTCTCAGCTTGCACTGAAAGTTGTCATTCTGACATTGAAGTCTTTTCTCTGCCTGTGCTGCAGTGCTTCTGCATGATGGCAATAGTACTGTGAAGATAAAAGTGTTCTTGCCTTGCACCCATGTGTTGCAGAGGTGTGTTCATCAGGATTTGGGGCATATTAAGCTGCTGTTATGAAAGCAACTGAGAAACAAGATTGGAAGGGCACTAATGTTTTCTGTGTTCAGTGTAACACTTGGACCACGTGCATTAACATGAGCTCTGAGACCAGAGTACCAAATGGAGAAAGATAAAACCAAAAGGCTTAAAAAATGCCTGTGCATTGATTGGTCAAAACAAGAATCTGTTAAGGAAAAAAAAAACCCTGTATGTTAGCAAGTAATTAAAACTGTATCATCATACATATTCAGAGAGAGTAATTAAGGATGCCCAGGAAACCTGCAGTCTGGAACATCTACTGTTGCCTGCTTTTGAAATCTAAATGTTTATATATATAAATATATATATATATATCACTATTTAATGGCAATGTATGCATACTTACACATGTTCAGAGTGCATGCATTTGATATTGTGCCTAAGCATGTTTATGCATTTGTATTTTGACTCTGCACATACACATACATTACAGTGTGATGGGAAATGCTTCAGCATTCATTTCCCTGTGTTTTGCTTAAATGTGAAAAAGAGAACATTTATTGCACACCTGTTGGAGAATCTTAGGTTAAAGGTGATTGTTTGTCTGATAAAGCTGGTGGAGCCATATGTGGGATTAATATAGAATGACATAGCTGGACCAAATACTGTTTCTTCTTAACTCTGAGTGTGATGGCTCCCCAGGAGGTGCCCAATGAGTCCTGACAATGCTTTGTTTAACACAATGAAGTAAAAGCAGAGAAATTGTTTTCACCTTGTACTTAGCTTGAGCACTCCTCCTGTTCCAGACCAGAAGTGGTCTTGTCCATCTAACAGCTTGCCTGTTTTTCACTACTACAGAAGTTGCTCTAATAAAAAAGTATGACATCTCCCTAAAAATCTGGTCTTCTTTAATCTGCATGTAAACTACTAATTTGCAAATTATTAAATTGCCCAACTACTATCTCAAATGAACTTGCTCTATGCCTGGCCTTTGCCTTGGCTTCCACAGGATGGACCACCACCTGGATACCAGGCATCTTCAGGACTAACTAGAATACAATAAATATATTTATAATTAAATATATATATATATCCTCTGCTCTGCTAACACATGTATCACCAGTTAAACAGCAGGCAGCCTGTTGTGTTCTCCTTTTGGGTGGAGAATTTACACCTCCTCAGACCTGCACCTCTGAGACTGGCTAAGTTGAAGCTTCTGTGTATTGTTTTTAGTATTGACAGCTATACTGAATGATACTGACAGCTCTGTTTTTAATTCTGGCTAGGTACACACAATCCCTTTATTAAAGACATATTTTTAAAATAGCGTTTTAATTAGCATCACAATTATATATTGTATTGCCTGAGTGAGTCACTGATATATGAGAAGCCAGTGGATTATTATATGAGGTTTTACATCAGCATTGACATGCCTTCAGTGCATGAGAAGGATCAGCCATGCATGTGACACATTCAATAAAATCAAGTGTCTTCACAAGAAGCAGACTTGATATTTGTAACTATGAAAGAAACAGAAACTAGTGTTATCACTTTTATATTTACAACTGTTCAAATTAATTTTGCTCTTTCTATTATGAAAGAATTAGAAATGGAGCATGGACAAATGCATTGTGTCTATGCTGATATCTCCTGGATGAAACAGAATCACAGAATGTCAGGGGTTGGAAGGGACCTACTGGACTCTCCAGTAAATCTCTGTCTTTTCTGAACTGGGGTGCCCCAAACTGGACACAGTACTCGAGGTGGGGTCTCACCAGTGCAGAGTAGAGGGGGAGGAGAACCTCCCTTGACCTGCTGGCCACTTATCTCAACCCTCTGAGTTCTGTCATTCAGCCAGTTGTCAGCTCACCTCACTGTCCACTCATCTAACCCATCTAAGTTGAATATTGTTGGCATAAAAACACTGTCGTTTCTTCTTGAATACATTATTTCCATCACTAGCAAAATATGCAACAAGCAAGGAAACACATACTTTTTCAAATAAGACTGCTTGACATTTCACATTTTTGAATATCCATGATTTGCAATCTGACTGAATGACCTACTTTTCATATAAAGTAATTTTTTGAAATATGTCCAGTTTTTCACTTTCATCTTCTGACTGCCCTTTGAAGCAAGAAGAGAATTAATTAATCTGTGGATTTTGTGTGCAGAGTTGGATGTGAGACTGGATGTACATTGGGCACACATTAGTCATCCCAGATGGAAATATTCTGGCATGCAGGCTCTTCTTGGCAATAGGCAGCTGCCTCCTAAAATGTATTTCAGTTAGCCAAAGCAGAGAAGCCTACTCACTGTTGAATACTGAAAAAAAAAAAGCAGTGAACAGATCTTGGCCTAAGCTCCCTGCAACAGGCAACAAATTTCAGATGAGATTTCAATATGAATCTGAGCTTGCAAGTGCATTTGAATGCAAGAATCATATGCATGCAAGTTATCTTTGCCCCACTACCCAGAAAGATACTAAAATGTGCATTGCAGGAACATAAAAATGTTCCAGGTCACCCTTCTAGAGCTCATTAGGAAACAAAAAGGTAAAATTGGATGGATGGAACTATCATATGACCACAGCATCTAAATGACTTGAAAAGAAGCATGTGACATTGTTCTTTCACTTTCTGCCTATACAGTTTTTACTGTCTGAAGAAAAACATCTGCATGTTCTTTGCCTACAGAACTACCAGTGCAGGCTGCCCAGAATCTTCCTTGACTTTGTTATCTTGAAGTGCTGTAGTGCTCTTTTGTCAGAGAGGCTTCACATATTGATAAAATATAGGCTGTATAAGTCAATACTTTTATCAGACTCAAGTATACTGACTGAATCTTTTTGAAGAAAATATTGGTTTCAAATTTAAATCATAAAATAATACAGTTTGACACGTTTATCACTTGAATCCAGAAGATGGCAATGCACCTTCCCCTGGAATTAACATACTTAGTCTAACATTTCCCACAGCAAACAGACTAGTGATAATACATGAGATTTAAAAGCACAGGACTAAGAAACCCTGTTTCCTTGTTCTGTTTCAAAATGAAAAGTACTAGTCACCTTTGTCACATCTGAGGATGGTTTTCTGAACTCTTCCCTTGTGTGCAATGCAAATCTCTGCAAAGCTTCACCCCTCATCCCATAAGGAGCAGGTGGCATTGCCAGGCATTACAACCAGAGAGTGAAAGTCCTTCTCTCTGTGCTGGTACCAGCACAACTCAGGAAATATGTATTTCAGTCTCTAACCAAACACTGCATCCTGGCTGACTGAGAGGAGTAAATTCAGAAAACTTCTTTTGCCTACAGCATAGGCTGTGTCTGTACATTTGCCACTTAAAAATTTGCCCTGAAATTTACTATACTTCCCTCTTAAAACAAGTACCCCATAAGTCATTTTTACTCAACATTTCTTTTTGAAGCTCTCCTTAACAATTACTGCATTCAGTTCCTCCAGGTCAGGGGATTCTCAGGTCTCCTGGTATATGATTTCTCCTAACCATCTCCTGATCTAGAGTTTCACCACTCAGCTCCAGTCCCTATGCCTCTTCCTGACTTGTGTTTGCAGTCAGACCTCTTTTTGGTTGATTAGGAAGACAGATCTTATTTTTCCATTTTGTGACAAATGATAGCCTATCACAGCCAAATGGCAAGAAAATGTCACAGAAAAATTTGTTATACTGTACCATTTCGCTAAGCTCTATATGAAATAAAGCAGAATTCTTCACAGCCCTTATTGCAAACCTTCACACTGGTTCAAGGGTTAGAATCAATGCTTCAAAATATAATTATTTCTTTTTCAATTAAAATTTTAAGCTGCCTCTGATTCTTCAGGAAAGCATTTCTCTAACCCAAGAAACTGATTTTCCAGTTACTTGGCCTGAGCACAGTTTTCAGTTGTGGTGAGAGTCTCAGAATTCAAAGTGTCCCTTGTTTTTAGTTTCTGCTTGGTCTAGACCAGACATGGATTTTTCTCTCTTCTTTTTGACTGTTGCAACATCACACTGGTTGAAAGCATTTTTCAGTCCCCGGAGAACTAAGCTGCAGAGTACCCCACTGGAGTCATAATCTCTTCTAGATGATTCCCTTTTCTCCTCTTCCTCCCTCCACAAAGCTCATGTTCAATTCTATTGTGCTTGAAAGCATTCCAGTTGGAAGATGTAACACAAAAAGGAAAGTACAGAAGTTTTCCTTTTCTTGGCCATGATTGGACCTTCAAATAAAAATTCCATGAAATAACGGTTGAACAGCAGAAGCCTTACAGCAGCATTTACAGACCTCTAGCTCAGAAACAAAATAAGATAAATTTAAGATGTGCTGCTACAGTATAGTGTGGAGGTCTTATCAGTGAGGAAGAAAGTGATTCTAGGTCCCTTCCAACCCCTAATATCTGTGAATCTGTGATGGAGACTCTTCATTTCTGTGGATGAAGAAGGGGTTGCTAAACCATGCAAGGTTTTCACAGCCTCTGAAACTGGTAAGGATTTATTCCTGCTGTGCTGCTGGAAGAAATAGTTTTGTGCCAGCAGTGTGAACCAACTCCTGCCCTGGGAAAGGACACCAAGACACATGGCAGACTGTGGATTGGGCCTGCTCGAGTAATATTCAAACACTCAGATCATGTAATAGTGTTAAATCACAAAGGTCTAAGTATGTTAATGAAAACCAGTCCCTGCAACCTATGGCACTAGCAGCAGTTGTAAAACAAAAGCTGCTTTTATATTAAACACACACTCACACCCAGATGATATATCTGGCAGTTACACAGTGCCTGATTTGGAGGTCAATCTCAGAAGATGGTTGCCTCAGCTGGGCACTGGGCACTTAAATCCTTAAGTACAATGCAGACCAAATAAATTCAGCAGGATTTTTACTGCTGACATAGAGTGGCTGGACTTCTTTTGTGGACTCACTTATTCCAAGTACAAATGACTTTATACTCCACAGGCCACCTCTCCTATTTTCCACTGTGCTTTTGCTTGAGCAAGATTTAAAAATCTTGCTATTGTGGAAGAAATTAATTCTCCACTTCCATATTGTGTCTCCATCTGTGAAGTCACATGCTTTAGGTCAAATTCTTCAGCCCTGACTCTGGGATTAGCTTCTCCTGCAGGCATTAGCATGAGTTCTGGCCTTTCAGAATTTCTCCTTTATTTTTTTGATAAGAAATAGTGTTTCAGTCCAAGACCCTGAAATTAGTCCTATGGCTACATAGTTGTTTGTATGACCACGGTTTAACTTTTAACTCCATCTTTTACACAAATCTCTGTTCTGTGGCACTTTATGAATAAAAATCAGTGCTTAGGATGCAGCATATACTTTGATAACTGAAATATCTGAGAGCATAAATCTCTACATTTATTTAAAAAGCTCAACAGAGAGAAACTGATACAAGACTGCTGATGTACTACAAGAATAATTGGGAAAAAAACAACTATATTCATAAACAATTACCACAAATGCACATCCTACTTCTCTTTGTCTTCTCTGATTCTTTGGTCAATGCTTTGAAAATAACCATTTGTCATATGGCAAATGGAATTTACAAGAGGAAATGTTGATGCCAACATTTGTCTTAAAAAAGGCAGGCAAAAAATATATTAAGAAGTTAAACTACAGAAGAGTAGGTGGGTCAGGGTATTATGAATATGTACCTATTACTTACACAGGCACTGAAGAGACCCCACTTAATTCTGTTTCTCACTGATGCCATTTCACCTCAGTCATTGGTGTTAGCCCTGAATTGCATCATTGTGTGTGAAAAAGGAATTATCTCTTAACAGTTTTGAACTTGCTATATTTTAATTTCAGTATTTTTGTGCTACTACCCTGGGAGAGTAGAGGCTTCCTCTTCTAGGGTCTCAGTGTAAGGGGTATGAACGTGAGCAACACCTTTTGGAGGTGGGAAAACCCAGGTACAAGCACATCAGCTGCTTGCCCAAAGTGATGCCTGAAATAGCTCCTGACTATGGAATAAAACCCTGGTCTCCTGATTCTAAGGTTGATACTTCAGCTGCTGCTTCCCCCAGGGCATGTGATTCAGGGCTCAGCCTTCATTATGTCAAACCAGCTGTTAAAAAAACAGCCTGTTTCCCACCACCTGCCTGTTACAACCTGCCCCATGAGTACCCAGCTCCTGGAAGGGCTGTCCCTGCTGCTGGGAGCCTTGGGACCACACGGGCTCCTCCCTGACCTTTGCCTTCCCTTCCCTGAACAGGGAGGCCCTCCATGGCTGGCCCTCACCTCTGCACCCTTTCCCACCCCAGTTCTGCTTGGGGTCACGCTTCAAAGTCTCCCCCCTCCCCAAGAGAGCCTCCTCCTTCTTCCTGGCCCCTCTCCAGCCTCCCTGGAATCACTCTTCCTGAAGAAGATATCAAAAATTCCCTACTTGTAATCTGGGGGTTTGTGCACGCCGAGAGCCAAGCTCACCTGCAGATACCTGCTTGACACAGAGATGCCCTCTGATCTGGGTTCTCAGATGAACACTTCAAGGTTTTTCTGAGAACTTGGTTTGACAACACTAAAAAAAAACCCCACAAAACCAGCCCCTGCCCTACAAGTTCACAATTGCTGTGGTTAAAACAGAGCTTACGTGCTGCAACTTAGGTATTTTCTGTGCTTAAGCTGAAACAGAATTCAGTAGCTTCAGATGTCTGAACAGTCAGACTGCAACTGCAGTTGGGGTACTTGTGAAGATTAAACTGTTCCTCAAGTGCTCACTGGAATAGGTTTCCCTTTCCACCTCACAGTTCACACTCATCAGGAAAATAATTATTATAGCTACTTTGTCCCGCTTTGGAAAAGAATGTTTCGAAGTGCCATAACACAGGCGGCTTGTAAATCAAAATCCTCCCTTTTCTCCCAAAACACTGTAGAGACCCTCTCCTCAGCCAGTCTGTGGGAGCTCTCAGCCACAGACAGAGGAATTAAATCAAGAGAAATGCATCAAACAGAGATAAATAAACTGGGTTATGCTACGTCGTAGTCTTTCACTCGAAGAAGCATATTAGCATAGACTTTTTTTTTAGAGGAAAACAAAGAAGTTGCTGGCTTCAGCCCCTGTCCTTCTGCTTGTAACACAGCTCACAGCTGCAAAGTTTACATGTGTTTACTTGGGATGCCACAAGCCAGCCAGCAATGAGGTTGTCATCCTGATCTGAGGAAACACGATGTGCATACATGCCAATGAATTTGCCACAAGTGAAGCACTTTGCTGAGATAATTCAAAGCACATTACATTTCATCAGTTGCCTATTCCATCTACAGCCCATCACAAAAGCCAGCAACGCTGGAGCATAACTCATCCAAAAGGTGCAGCTCCACAAAATCTTAGACACTTGCAAAATCCTGCTGATTTCTTTGTGGAAAGTGGGGTAGGAACATTGTGAGAAAGTTCTGACAAGATCAAACTGGATTTCTTCACGTTTTCTGAACAGATTTTGAGGGACTTTCCATTAAAAGTACATATCTTTTTTTTTTTACATCTAGACTATTTTAAAATACAAGATTAAGCAAGCCAAACTGAAAATATTACAGTTTTGTTAAAACATATACAATGTTGAGTGACTAGACTGGAAAATAAACTCCACTTAAGGTGGAATTTTATTACATTGGAACCTTTCAACCTGGAACAAAATGATATTTTGAAATTTCACAGCACTGCAAGAAGGGATTCCTTCTGAGCCTGACTTTAATGCTGTCACTGCCTAAGGGTTGCAGCCTTAATTGAGTGAGGATTTGAAAATCTGATATTAAAACAATACAGAAGCACACACTGGGTTGGGGGTAAGGGTGTCTTTCATCACAATAATGACAATCCTCTCTTTCCATGTGATCTGAGATTCCTTCTCCTACAACTTTAGGTTCACAGAATCACAGCATGTTAGGGGACCTCTGAAGATCATCAAGTCCAACCCCCCACCAGAGCAGGACAAAACTAAGGCAGAACACTCAGAAATTAATCTAGAGAGGTCTGAAAGTCTCCAGAGAAGGAAACTCCACAACCTCTCTGAGGAGTCTGTTCCAGGCTCTGTAACCCTTACAGTAAAGAAGTT
Source organism: Ceyx cyanopectus (assembly GCA_013401355.1). Taxonomy (NCBI): domain Eukaryota; kingdom Metazoa; phylum Chordata; class Aves; order Coraciiformes; family Alcedinidae; genus Ceyx; species Ceyx cyanopectus. The sequence goes on from VYZU01031420.1 coordinate 105,014, forward strand.
CTGAAGGCAAATTTCACATCCTGAGCCCAAGATGACAGACACTGGTGACAAATCTACTTGGTGCACATTTGAAACACAGCCCAGTGCACCAGACAGTGACAGTATTCAGAGGAAATAGGCAAACTTTTCTCACTTTTGAGGTCTGATCCTGACTTTTCTGTTTTTGCAAGCACCACTCCAAACGAATGGGACAAAGGCAATACAAAGCCAGCAAAGTGCTACCAATCTTTCTTTATGGTCCTTGCATGGAAAAAGAACTGCTCAAGCAAGTCTGACAAGCTTCTCAGAAACCAGTGTCTTAGTCACCTATACTGTTATATAGTTGGATAAAAAGGAAAAATCACCACAACAGAGGTGTTGGCTTTGGGGGTGAGCACAGGGGGTAGTGCTAAATTCAGCAGCCAGGGCAGAACAAATAGAAGTTGTGAGCTTTCCACCATATTAATGAAAATGAATTCAAAAGGTGGAGAGTAATATTCTTCAAGATGGATAATTCACATTAGCTGTGTGATTCAAACACACTTGCTTCCACACCACCTCAGGATTTATGTTTGATTTCAGTTTTCATTGGACTGCTCATGAATGGCAGAGCATGTGTGCATTTTTCTTTTCCACAGGTCCCCATTAATGAGGACTCTGTTGCATTAAGACAGTCAAGATTGTCTCTGGTGAAATGCGTTGAACCAAGGTGTTTGTGCCTATATAAAATTAAGCCACAAGTAAAGCATTTATTTCTGACAGCAGATTTATAATAGGAAAAACCCAGCAGGAATGAAGAGCTAGAAACCCTTCTTGTAGCTTTTTTCATAAACTTCACCTCGATTTAGTATCTCAAACAAGTAGCAGGAAAGCCTAACAGCAGAGGTAATCCTATCATCTTTTCTCCAACAGCACCATTCCATCTTTTTTACTTCCTCATGCTGCTAACATGAATTCAAATCATCTGTGTTTAAAGCTGAATGCAGTGATTGACAGATCTTTGTAGTCTCAGTCCATACTGAAGATTATTCTAGATACCTATCAGTTATTGCTACAAGCCCTGTCTGATATTCAATACCTACAGGGAAAATTGTTTTTAACGGTGTAATGTTTGATCTATTTTGAAAGCTATTTTAAAATAAGATACTAATTATAACCAGGTGGCTAAAATCCAGATAGGGTTTTTTTATAGGTTGATTTTTGGGGGGAGAAGGTGGACAATAACAGCAAAACTGTTATACTGCAGTAAGAACAATGGTTCAGAACAAAACACAGATAAAAAAGAATCGTTTTGTTTTGTTTCTACTTGCTTCTGTAAAAACAACTATTCCAATAAGATAGGATAAAGGAAAGAGGTTTGCTCCTGGCTTGTAGTACAGACTCATGGCAGTACATGCTGCTCTGAAGTAACTGCTTTCATGAACACAGGTCACTTCAAAGCTCAGTTGCTATGCTAGAAAACTGGGATGCTGGAAGAGACCTCTAGGTGTAATACACGTCTTAAAGTGGACACAAATGTAAAATGAAATGGTGAATGCAGTGGTCAGCCCACCCACTGTGCTCAGGGGCTGGAAGTGCAGAGAGGCAGAAGGATGTCCTCTTTGATTAATACCCTCTGAGCTGAGCTGCCAACCCCACAGCTGGGATGCAGCTAGAGCCTTGCTGCTCCTGATTACAGAACAGGCTTCTTTAGGCAAGGCACAAGAAGATCAGCCAGTTGGTAGGAAAGAATTCCAGCCAATGGTCCTGCACTCACAGGGAGGAAAGTGGAAGCACTGCCTTCTCACTTGGGCAGCCCAGCAAAGGCAGAAGATGAAGAAGCAAAGGTCAGAAAATGCCAGCTGGTGCCCATCTTCAGTTCCCTGAGCTGATCACTCCAATGTGGTAAAAAAATAAATATGTTATAAAATATTTTTTTTATAAAATAAATATGTTAAGGGTGAGAGTAGGGAGGATGGAGCCAGACTCTGCTCAGTGTCATCCAGTGACAGGACAAGAGGCAATGGGAGTCAGTTGGAGCACAAGAGGTTGAGGGGAAACACAAGGAAGAACTTGTTCCCAGTGAGGGTGACAGGGCTCTGGCAGGGGCTGCCCAGGGAGGTTTGGAGTCTCCTGCTCTGGAGATACTCAAGACCCACCTGGATCTGTTCCTTGACTTGGTCTAGGTGCCCCTGCTCTGGCAGGGGGGTTGGACTAGATGATCTTCTAGGTCTCTTCCCACCCCTGACACCCTGTGATACTGTAATGTGAGGCAGGCTCTTCTTTGAGCCTGTCCCAGACTTCCCCACCACTTGGTTTTTCTACTGAAGGAATTGGAATCAGTTCTGGCTGACAGCATCATGCTCTCAGTGCCTTTCCCCACAGCACTGAAATGTAATAGCAGGGAAAGAAGTAAAAGAGAAGCAACTTGGCACAAACAGCAGGCAGGACATTGACCTTGAATTCCACCACCCTTCAAGTCTCCTACTGACATGACAGATCATACCCAGGTCTTTCTGAAACTTAGATAACTTTGTGCTCCCAGCTAAATGAATCTGAAACTGTTAGTCAAGGGCTTAACAGTGCTGCTCAGTTCAAGAAAGTCTTTCATGGTTTTGTGATTGGGATATGAGGAATGAACATAGCTAGTGTGTTTTGGCTCAAAATCATGGTAGGAAAAGAATAAAAAAAAACCAAGGGAATGGAGCTTGTGCATCTTGGGTTAGATGGGTTGGTTTGGGCCACAGAATTCTTAGTGCCTTTTTCAACATTTAAATTGTCCCTGGTTGTTACTCTGTGTGCTTAGCAATGAAAGAAGTACAAAAGAGATGAAAATACAGACTTTATAAAGCCAAACTCTGCCCCCTAAAGTAAAAGGCAGCATAGGCAGCACTCAATGCATCAGTAGTTTGGCCAAATCAGAAAGTCACAAATGGGCAAATTCCATCAGCAGAATGACAGCTAAAAATATCCTCACATGGACAAGAGCACAGAAATTCATTTTTCACACGCTGAGCAAATAAAATCTGATCAGTTTTTGCATTCTCAGTATTACCCCATTACATTATGTGGAAGCCTGAAACATGATGATGATTTAAATAAAAAGATCCTCCCCTGTTTGTCAAGTTGTCATTTTTCCATCTGCAAATAATGAAACATAAACTACTCTGAAAGGGAGCGATATGGAAGGGAATGTGTTCCACGGATCTGTGGAGAACCACATAGAAACATATACAGAAAAAGAAGCTGCAGCATGGAGCACTTCCTGACCTCCCTTTGGCTACAAGTCTAAAAGAAGTCTCCAAGGCAAGAAGCATGAAAGAGCTTAAACAAGAAACCCTTCAGAAGTACAGCTCTGTGCTGCATGAATACCACAACACAGGAAAAATCTGCTGTGTAGGAGTACAGTCCTCCCACTTGAAAAGAGCTGGTAATGCCATCATGTCACGGAAAGATTTTCTTCATGGCTTTTGTGCATTGAAGACATTAGCAAAGTGGGAAAAGTGTGAGCTGACAATTGTGTGAAAAGAAGGGTTCCTTAATTACATTGTAAAGCATGTCTCATTTAAACACGCAGCAGAATTAATGTTAAAAATTCACGTATTCCCATAGAAATGGATGAGAAATCAGTGCATGTTAATCTAGCAAATAGTGCACTTCACATCTCCCTACAAATATTAAGGAGATAATCTTCCTCAACAGCCTGTAAACTTTACTACCATCCTAGCTCCCTCTTGGAGTGTTTGCAGCAGAAGCACTCACTGGATGCCTGTGCTACCTTCCAGTTGGACCCTGATACAAGCCAGTCCATGTTTCAGCATTTGCATAATGATTTGTCTTTGTCCATCATTTCAAAGAATCACAGAATATTAGTCCAACCTCCCTGCCAGAGCAGGATCACCTAGATCTCCCACTTCACAAATTCCCTGCTCAGGATGTGTTGACCCTTTTCTATTTCAGTATGTCTGGATGTCTGCTCACCTTCCCTGTGCCACGTGGCTTTGGCTAGTTACATCCATCCTGCTGGTGGAGGGGGGATTTGAGCTCAGATCAGGGTCTTACTGTGTTCCCACCCAACTGAGTATCACCACCTGGTTATCACAGTTGGCTCACAATTGTGCCAGGCTGTCAAGAGTCAATAGAGAGCATCAAGTCATTCAGCCCTGAGCAGAGGCTCAAAAACCTCATGACAACATGAAGCCCAAGAGTCAGTCAGAGCCCAGAACAGAAATCAGGGCTCTGTGTTTTGATTTGATGCCTTACACAAAAGGCAGTGTGACTACATTGAAGCCTTTGGCACCAGGAATGTAAGATCTAGTGGGTTTTGAACCAGTCCCACTGCCTGAAAACTACACCAGGCTGATAGCAGCTTTGCTCTTAAAGCCAGACTTGCAGGGCATGCTGAACACAAGCTTATCCACAGTTCCCTTTAGTTACATGTTGGTGAATAACAGCCTTCATCTCTATGCATGTCATTCTCATTTCAGCTGTTGTATCAGTCACCCTGATGAGCCTTCCTACTCTCTAAGGACCAAAAAATATATATAAAAAAACCCCAACAGTGACACAGACCACTTCTAGAGTCCAAAATCCTTACATGAAATAAATGCCAGAGATACACTCCCCTCCCTGCCTGCTTATGGAACTCAGAGGCCAGACTTGCTTTCTTTCCCAGCCCCTAGACAACTCTAAATAGCATTATTCTTTTTCTACTCACTGATCCTTCAAACAGCTTTTTTTTTTTTTGTCTTTTCCTTCATTTGCCTGGGAAATCCACACATATAAACACATATAAACCTCTGGCTCTCGTGCTAAGTTTTTACAAAGTCTAACGTGCATGTGCAGGCACACACATGCACATTCAAACAGTCCACCAGACCATGCACACACACTGGTGCTGCTCAGCACCTCACCTTGCTTTGGGCTATGCTTTACTAGAACAGCCATTGGGACCTTGAAGCAGTAACAAGCTGATCCAAACATGCTTTGTGTTTTGTTTTCAGAGGAGGTGTGGTGGGGGCACAAGGGATACTTAATCATAAAAATGCTGAATATTTAAGCCCTTTCCCCCTTCCATCACTCCATTTAAATCAGCAGTGCAGTGGGAATGAAATACAACTCGGCTTTCAAACATTTTCGTATTTAATTCAATTTACTTCTAGATTGATAGCTAAACTCAAAGCAGATTTTACCCCTTTTCTCCTGGATGGGAAAATAGAGATGATCAATTTCCCTTTGAACTCAGTTTATAACATTTCTGTTTTTTCCCCATTAACTAAAAACAAACAAACAAAAGAAAGCAATTATTAAAGTGGTCTGTAATCTATTTCCAGTAGAAATTACAATAAAATGAAGAGCTGAGTCTCACTCTCCAAGCCTAAAGGGCAGGTGTTTCCAGTAGCTGCCACATGATTTGGTTGTCTCAGAAAAAGCACAAGATCTTGAACTGGTATTTTATTTTTAGAAGGAAGCTTTCTCTACAAAACCTGAGGTGTGTCTGTGAAGTGTTTTGGGTGACAGGACCTATGTTTTTGGGAGTAGGTGGCTCTGAGAGCCACCCACATATGTGATAAGAAGCCATGGGCATAGATAACAAGAGGTCAGACTGAGAGGTGAAACTACCCAGTCATCATGTATATTGTACCAATTCACTTCTAGGAGGAATGAAACCAAAGTAATACCCAACCACCTATTTTGGGAAAGACATGAGTAAATGGGAATGGAAATTGATAACAAAATCACAATTTCCATTGATGTATATGGTAAAATTCACCAGATAGATACTTCTAATACTAACAGGGAATATTTAGATTTTTTTTGGAGTGATCCTTCAGCAGAACAAAATAATGAGAAGGTTGTGAACACAGGGCACAGAGTTGTCTTGAGGGAAAGCACTGCCAGGCCAGTCCTGACTGAACTCATGGTGCCAACAGCTCAGCTCTTTAATAGAGATGGGTGGTCTCCATAGATGTCAATCTTGCCTCTATCATAAAAATTTACTGCTTTTTAATTTTTTTTTTAAAGTCTGGTTTTGGTGACTATCCCAGAGTTCATATATTTCTCCAAAGTTCAAAGAGCTTCATTCCTTTCTAATTTTTTTTCTGAAAGTACACTGGAAACTTCACAAGAAAATCTTTTCACTCTTAAATCTCCACATCATTCAGACTTCATCCATGTCAGAGAAAGTCTTCTGCAGCTTGCTCACATTTTTGTTTCATGAATTTTCTTCAGCAAAAAAAAGATAATAGAGGAAATTGATGAGAAGATGACCTACAGAGGTTCCTTTAGGCCTTGACAATTCTTCTGAGATGCTGTGAAAACTGACTAAAAAGAAACTTAACTGAGTCTTCAAAAATATGAGTTATTTGCATTTTGGGCAGAAGATGAATAGATGGGATTTTTAAATTTGAACAGTCTATTGCCAGCACTTATTAATAAAATGCTAAATTAATTTCTGAACAAACAACTACCCTGAGGTCTCCATCTCCTCCTCTCTGACTGCCTAAACACAACTTCCTCTCACTGGAGTTGCAGTTTTCTCTTTCTAGCTGGAGAGTAGAAAGTGCTGTTCTTTTACTTAAAAGGCCCCATCCCCCCTTTAGGACTACTTCACAATTCAGAAGTGAGAATAAACTGTTTTCTGTTCAGAAAACTTCTGCTCTGGCCTTTCTAGCAGACCCAGACTTCCCATGTGCACAGGAATACAATAAACACACAGGAAGAAAAATATTTGTGAGGAAAATCATTTAGAAATCAAAGGGTCATAATATACCATGTAAAGCATTTTGTGGAGTCAATTACTGAATAATAATGAAAGATGAGAGATTAATGGCAACCTAGTCCCAAGTCCTCTGTTTATAATCCCAGGCCAAATAAAATACTAAGCAGGTGCCTTGCATCCCTGACTCTGTAGAGGACTTTTGTCTGCCCCTCACTTTTCAATCCATTAAAATTATTAGACATGATATTGTAAAAAGACAAAAAAATATTTTCCAGAGTTAATGAGAAATATATCTTTACTATTTACCTACATTGATTAATTTTTTTGGAAGTCTATTAAACAATGCAGGGAAAAAAAAAATAAATCTTGATCCATTCTAAGAATGGATCTAAGAATTCCCTCCAAAATTACTTTGATCTTTATTAAGAGGAAATCCAGACAGCCTATTAAAATATTTTCTTTTTCTTTCTTTTTTTCTCCTGACACTAACAATCATCTGAAATTTTTTTTGTTCTTTTAAGAATTTCAGGAATTTTTGTTTTCTGCTTTGTTACTGCCGTGCCATCACAAAATATAACAGCAAATAACTTCCTAGAGAAAATAGAACATTTATGTCTTGCCTCCAAAATATTTTTTTTAAAGTTCATCTATAATTAAGGTGATGTTTATGCTTTCTATAGCTCCTGTTCTTCTATAGCTCATCATTCCCATATAGCTCCAGCTCTTCTGCTCTTATACAACTTTTTGTGGCACACATGTGCTTTGCTATACTACTTGTTCTATAACAAATAGAAAAGTATTTCAAGAAAACCAATTTTCTTGAAAAAAATTTCCTCATCTATCAAGTCTTAAAAACTGGGGAAAAAAAGATGCTCTGTTAGATATTTATGGACTCAGATACTTATCATATTTCCCATAAGTTAAGGTTCTTTGTGACAGAGAACTGCAACAAACAGCATCAACAAAGATCAGAAGATATAATGGACTTTCTAAGCTAGATCTTAAACAGGAGAGCATTTATTACAGTGCTCAAGTTATAAGGAAGAGAAACAACTGGGAAAACAAATGATATAAAGAAATGGCCTTGAGGAACTTTTAGATCCCTGTGGATCTAATTTTTTCACTCTGCTGGCTAGAAGGAGTTGCTAACTGAAAGCTGCTCACCAGCACATACCAAGTGAGGTGACCTTAGTCTAATTCCTAATAGACAATACCAAAAGCAGACAGCTATTACAAGCTATATATTGAAGCAAGACAAGACCAGGATAGGCACGAGGAGTAGCAGACATTTAGCTAAAAATGAGGTTGTCAGAAATTGTGCTGAAATGAAGCTTTTGGTACAAAAGGGCATCATGTTCTGGAAATTGCAGAATACCTGCGATTTCTGAATATTTTAGCAATTCACTTTACAAGTGATATACAGCAAATGCAGCAGACATGACTGTGAAGTGAAGCCCTGTACAGAGGTGAACAGTTTAAAACACTAAAAAGTGCTGGAGGAAAGGGAAGAATGGGAGCTCAGCTTATAAGCCTTTTTTTTAGCCAAACCCTAGAAAATCAACTGGAAAGGGCAAGTGCTCAGCACTTTGGGTAAGCAGGCTGTTTAAGTGCCTGTATACAGATTTATGAGCCAAAGTTCCAGCTCTTTATAAATCCTTAAGCACAAAGGCAGAGGGTTAATATTTCAGAAGTGCTTGGTTCTTAATTACATTGAAAAAGATTAGGTGAAAATCTGTGTTGTAAAGAAGATTTTTAGAAGACCTCAGTCCCAAACAACTCCCTGTGTGACCACCTTGAGGTTTGTAGAGAATCAATCAAAGGCCTAAATGTTTTTACATAATATACATACATAATATATCTTATGTGTTGCTAAGACTTTACCCATAAACACACTAAAAGTTAACTTCTGTGCCTACTGCTATCAGATGCACTCTGTAAGACTTTCCACATCCAGTGAATTTCACTAACACACGGAATTTTCACTATTTTTATTTCACTGCAAAATTGGCATTGCTGTGTGAGGGCAGAAAAGGCTGAGAAAATTTGGGTGCATCAGAAGTAACCTGTGTGGATTACTGCTCCCCAGACTTTTCCACAAGACCCCTCTTTATATGAATGTTGAATCCCCAAATCAGGAACAAGGTCAAAACGTTGTGCTGCTCACATGGCACATCTGAGAGGAGACCCCATCACCATTTTCCTAAGGACCACTGCTTGCTAAGCAAAAATGTTGCTGAAAGAAATCTGGAGGAGAGGGGTGGAGAAAGGAACCGAGGAGAAAAGAAAGAGGAATTGACTAAAACCAACCTAAGGAATATTTTTCTTATTTCAGCATGAAATGTTGACAGAATTAAATGTGGGATTAAAAAAACCAACCTTCTAACGCACAGTTTCATGTTACCTCCGCAAGAGTTTTGATTCCACTTATGAGACTTCCCGAATGAAAACTCTGGCTGTCTGCCTGCCTCAAAAATACATTTTTTCCTCAGCAGAGTGGATTTGCCAGTTGTCAATGCCATTACTTTGCTAGCCAGCAAAATATGTTCATACTCACAGCAGGCAATTACCATTCTTTTCTCTACTGGTAAGGGGCATGACTTCACTCCCAGCCCTAAGATCCCTGGATCCTTTCCTTATTGCATAGTCTAGTTAGCCAGTGTAATTAACCCTTAAAGTAAACGGAACAATTCTTTCTTTTTAAAGTGAGTTTTGTCTGAAAACAGTTTGTAAACAGAGAATTTGTTTTACACTTTTGCAGTTCCAAGGGGCATTGGTTGCCATCAGAGCTAAGCTGCCTCACCCCACCGCTTGACAACCCTGGTTAGAGTCAGCTCTCCAAAAACAAAACCAGCAGGGATCAAATCCAAAACTTCTTGAAGTTAATGGAAGCCTTTTAATTAATTTCAGTGTCTTTGGGGAAGGCCCCGTAGGGCAAATATTCCTTTTTGAAACTTGTTCTCCAACTAGTGGGGCCAGAAGGTGGTATTTTTCACACATACACAACAGTGCTGCAAATGCTCCCAAGTGCTCTTATAGCAAAGCCTCAAACCATTCTGGGAAAAGAAGAACTAAAAAGCCCAACAAACCAAAACAACAACAACAACAAACAGGTTTCTGGATAAAAATCTGATCTGCTTTGCCTGATAAAAGCAAGAATAATCCAGTGAAATAATGCAACAGAGATAACAGATCTGGACATGTCACTTGCAGGAAGCAAACAGGGCAAATTACTGTTAGGGTCTTGATCTTTGTGAGTGAAGCTTTCAGGCTACCCACTGAAAGGTGCCACGGAAAGAAAAAAACAAAAAAGAGGAAAAAAAGATAAGAAAAAGTCAGGGTCCTTATATAAAAACAGTTCTGGATTCAGCTGTATAAACCAGATGCTTAAATATGCTGGGTCTGGAGATGTGCTGTGATCTGTTAGCTTTTTCATAGCCCAGCTGGGAAGTTAGAAGCTGAGTGACTAGATGTCCACTTTCATTTCTAGAGTACAAGGATCACAGCTTTCCTTGTCAGTCAGAGGCACTCACACCAAAGCCAGTATTGTACTACAGACAGAAAGACAGACCCTGGTAACACTGATATTCATGTGACACCAGCTCCTGGCTCAAAGGAGCAAAGCTGACAGCTTTACCCCATGTTTACACCACAGAAAATGGGATCAGAATCTGCACCACAGTACGTAGGGTGCAGCTTCCAGCCCAAATACCATCCTGAACTGAAGTTATGTAGAACAACCTGTCTGTACTAGAAAATGCAGACAGCTTCTTAAGGGTTACATTTCCTTTTTACATACTTGTACATCAAAACCATATTGAAGCATAGTCTGGGATTCAAACATATCCTACAAAAACAGGCAGCATAACTCTGATATTGAACTCCTGCCCAGTTTTAATTGACTGCCAGCTCTCAGCCACTTCCTAAAGCTCCAGATAGCCAATACCAATGTTGTAATTTCTAAATGTGTGCTTCTCTCAGCAGGAGACAAAATCTAAGGGCTTCGGCTTGGCTTTTGAAATATAAACATGATATCTTAACTCCCACAATGGACCTCTACCTTAGGCACCTTTCTGAAAGGGGGAAAAAAAAATTAAGGAGGGTGGCAAGCAGGCAGTCACTTATTAAGAGGATATCGCTGAAGTATAAACAACCCAATGTTTTCATAATTCATTGGCAAATAATTTACAGTGCTGCTAGTGAAATCCCTTAGAAACCTCTTCAGGCACTGGCAACAGAGTCGACTGATAAGTATTTTTAATTAATGCCACTGCAATCATGTGTTCCACATACTTAGGATGCTATTTTCATGCCAATAGTTAATAGCAAAATGGCTTTCAGAGTATGCTACAGCTCCCAAAAGCATGAGCCTACAAAACTCAGAAGCAGCAGTAGTCTTGGGCAAGGGAAATGTTTAGTCATGGGAATTTAGGTGAACACTACACCCTGTACATGGCTACTGCCAGGACACACTGACAGCACAGATATTTTGCCCTAGCCAGGTGTCTAAGAGCAGCCTCACTAGCATTTCTAGGTTGATGGAGCAAGTCAGTTGGTTAAGTAACTTGGGGGCTCATGAGTGCCTCCCTTCTTCAGGTGGTTATTCCCCATTTTGAATGTCCATATTTTTCCAGTTCCCAGGGCAGAGAAAATCATACTGTCACTCCCTGAAGCACTCCTAAAGACAGGAAAACATGTTCTCCAGCCAGCCAGAGAATGTGCTGTTGGTAGCAGCAAGGAGGCTGCCTCTGTCACTCTGGGAAACACACTTAAATGAAAGCTGAGNGCCAGTGTAATTAACCCTTAAAGTAAACGGAACAATTCTTTCTTTTTAAAGTGAGTTTTGTCTGAAAACAGTTTGTAAACAGAGAATTTGTTTTACACTTTTGCAGTTCCAAGGGGCATTGGTTGCCATCAGAGCTAAGCTGCCTCACCCCACCGCTTGACAACCCTGGTTAGAGTCAGCTCTCCAAAAACAAAACCAGCAGGGATCAAATCCAAAACTTCTTGAAGTTAATGGAAGCCTTTTAATTAATTTCAGTGTCTTTGGGGAAGGCCCCGTAGGGCAAATATTCCTTTTTGAAACTTGTTCTCCAACTAGTGGGGCCAGAAGGTGGTATTTTTCACACATACACAACAGTGCTGCAAATGCTCCCAAGTGCTCTTATAGCAAAGCCTCAAACCATTCTGGGAAAAGAAGAACTAAAAAGCCCAACAAACCAAAACAACAACAACAACAAACAGGTTTCTGGATAAAAATCTGATCTGCTTTGCCTGATAAAAGCAAGAATAATCCAGTGAAATAATGCAACAGAGATAACAGATCTGGACATGTCACTTGCAGGAAGCAAACAGGGCAAATTACTGTTAGGGTCTTGATCTTTGTGAGTGAAGCTTTCAGGCTACCCACTGAAAGGTGCCACGGAAAGAAAAAAACAAAAAAGAGGAAAAAAAGATAAGAAAAAGTCAGGGTCCTTATATAAAAACAGTTCTGGATTCAGCTGTATAAACCAGATGCTTAAATATGCTGGGTCTGGAGATGTGCTGTGATCTGTTAGCTTTTTCATAGCCCAGCTGGGAAGTTAGAAGCTGAGTGACTAGATGTCCACTTTCATTTCTAGAGTACAAGGATCACAGCTTTCCTTGTCAGTCAGAGGCACTCACACCAAAGCCAGTATTGTACTACAGACAGAAAGACAGACCCTGGTAACACTGATATTCATGTGACACCAGCTCCTGGCTCAAAGGAGCAAAGCTGACAGCTTTACCCCATGTTTACACCACAGAAAATGGGATCAGAATCTGCACCACAGTACGTAGGGTGCAGCTTCCAGCCCAAATACCATCCTGAACTGAAGTTATGTAGAACAACCTGTCTGTACTAGAAAATGCAGACAGCTTCTTAAGGGTTACATTTCCTTTTTACATACTTGTACATCAAAACCATATTGAAGCATAGTCTGGGATTCAAACATATCCTACAAAAACAGGCAGCATAACTCTGATATTGAACTCCTGCCCAGTTTTAATTGACTGCCAGCTCTCAGCCACTTCCTAAAGCTCCAGATAGCCAATACCAATGTTGTAATTTCTAAATGTGTGCTTCTCTCAGCAGGAGACAAAATCTAAGGGCTTCGGCTTGGCTTTTGAAATATAAACATGATATCTTAACTCCCACAATGGACCTCTACCTTAGGCACCTTTCTGAAAGGGGGAAAAAAAAATTAAGGAGGGTGGCAAGCAGGCAGTCACTTATTAAGAGGATATCGCTGAAGTATAAACAACCCAATGTTTTCATAATTCATTGGCAAATAATTTACAGTGCTGCTAGTGAAATCCCTTAGAAACCTCTTCAGGCACTGGCAACAGAGTCGACTGATAAGTATTTTTAATTAATGCCACTGCAATCATGTGTTCCACATACTTAGGATGCTATTTTCATGCCAATAGTTAATAGCAAAATGGCTTTCAGAGTATGCTACAGCTCCCAAAAGCATGAGCCTACAAAACTCAGAAGCAGCAGTAGTCTTGGGCAAGGGAAATGTTTAGTCATGGGAATTTAGGTGAACACTACACCCTGTACATGGCTACTGCCAGGACACACTGACAGCACAGATATTTTGCCCTAGCCAGGTGTCTAAGAGCAGCCTCACTAGCATTTCTAGGTTGATGGAGCAAGTCAGTTGGTTAAGTAACTTGGGGGCTCATGAGTGCCTCCCTTCTTCAGGTGGTTATTCCCCATTTTGAATGTCCATATTTTTCCAGTTCCCAGGGCAGAGAAAATCATACTGTCACTCCCTGAAGCACTCCTAAAGACAGGAAAACATGTTCTCCAGCCAGCCAGAGAATGTGCTGTTGGTAGCAGCAAGGAGGCTGCCTCTGTCACTCTGGGAAACACACTTAAATGAAAGCTGAGTTTCAGTCCCAGCTCCCAGTGTAAGGGGAGGGGTGATTCAGTAATTATTTCTCTTGTCTGTTACAACACCTCATGCCTGCAAAGCTTATGGAATATTGGCNACTTCTTGAAGTTAATGGAAGCCTTTTAATTAATTTCAGTGTCTTTGGGGAAGGCCCCGTAGGGCAAATATTCCTTTTTGAAACTTGTTCTCCAACTAGTGGGGCCAGAAGGTGGTATTTTTCACACATACACAACAGTGCTGCAAATGCTCCCAAGTGCTCTTATAGCAAAGCCTCAAACCATTCTGGGAAAAGAAGAACTAAAAAGCCCAACAAACCAAAACAACAACAACAACAAACAGGTTTCTGGATAAAAATCTGATCTGCTTTGCCTGATAAAAGCAAGAATAATCCAGTGAAATAATGCAACAGAGATAACAGATCTGGACATGTCACTTGCAGGAAGCAAACAGGGCAAATTACTGTTAGGGTCTTGATCTTTGTGAGTGAAGCTTTCAGGCTACCCACTGAAAGGTGCCACGGAAAGAAAAAAACAAAAAAGAGGAAAAAAAGATAAGAAAAAGTCAGGGTCCTTATATAAAAACAGTTCTGGATTCAGCTGTATAAACCAGATGCTTAAATATGCTGGGTCTGGAGATGTGCTGTGATCTGTTAGCTTTTTCATAGCCCAGCTGGGAAGTTAGAAGCTGAGTGACTAGATGTCCACTTTCATTTCTAGAGTACAAGGATCACAGCTTTCCTTGTCAGTCAGAGGCACTCACACCAAAGCCAGTATTGTACTACAGACAGAAAGACAGACCCTGGTAACACTGATATTCATGTGACACCAGCTCCTGGCTCAAAGGAGCAAAGCTGACAGCTTTACCCCATGTTTACACCACAGAAAATGGGATCAGAATCTGCACCACAGTACGTAGGGTGCAGCTTCCAGCCCAAATACCATCCTGAACTGAAGTTATGTAGAACAACCTGTCTGTACTAGAAAATGCAGACAGCTTCTTAAGGGTTACATTTCCTTTTTACATACTTGTACATCAAAACCATATTGAAGCATAGTCTGGGATTCAAACATATCCTACAAAAACAGGCAGCATAACTCTGATATTGAACTCCTGCCCAGTTTTAATTGACTGCCAGCTCTCAGCCACTTCCTAAAGCTCCAGATAGCCAATACCAATGTTGTAATTTCTAAATGTGTGCTTCTCTCAGCAGGAGACAAAATCTAAGGGCTTCGGCTTGGCTTTTGAAATATAAACATGATATCTTAACTCCCACAATGGACCTCTACCTTAGGCACCTTTCTGAAAGGGGGAAAAAAAAATTAAGGAGGGTGGCAAGCAGGCAGTCACTTATTAAGAGGATATCGCTGAAGTATAAACAACCCAATGTTTTCATAATTCATTGGCAAATAATTTACAGTGCTGCTAGTGAAATCCCTTAGAAACCTCTTCAGGCACTGGCAACAGAGTCGACTGATAAGTATTTTTAATTAATGCCACTGCAATCATGTGTTCCACATACTTAGGATGCTATTTTCATGCCAATAGTTAATAGCAAAATGGCTTTCAGAGTATGCTACAGCTCCCAAAAGCATGAGCCTACAAAACTCAGAAGCAGCAGTAGTCTTGGGCAAGGGAAATGTTTAGTCATGGGAATTTAGGTGAACACTACACCCTGTACATGGCTACTGCCAGGACACACTGACAGCACAGATATTTTGCCCTAGCCAGGTGTCTAAGAGCAGCCTCACTAGCATTTCTAGGTTGATGGAGCAAGTCAGTTGGTTAAGTAACTTGGGGGCTCATGAGTGCCTCCCTTCTTCAGGTGGTTATTCCCCATTTTGAATGTCCATATTTTTCCAGTTCCCAGGGCAGAGAAAATCATACTGTCACTCCCTGAAGCACTCCTAAAGACAGGAAAACATGTTCTCCAGCCAGCCAGAGAATGTGCTGTTGGTAGCAGCAAGGAGGCTGCCTCTGTCACTCTGGGAAACACACTTAAATGAAAGCTGAGTTTCAGTCCCAGCTCCCAGTGTAAGGGGAGGGGTGATTCAGTAATTATTTCTCTTGTCTGTTACAACACCTCATGCCTGCAAAGCTTATGGAATATTGGCACTATTCCAAAATATCTCCAGTGCTGATGCATCACAAAGCACCAGAGTGCAATGATGCATCACCACCTCCCCACACTGCAACATGACACGAACATCACTGAAGAACAAGCCAGTGACTTTATCACTGAGTAATTTAATTGATGACTTGAGCTCTANTCCCAAGTGCTCTTATAGCAAAGCCTCAAACCATTCTGGGAAAAGAAGAACTAAAAAGCCCAACAAACCAAAACAACAACAACAACAAACAGGTTTCTGGATAAAAATCTGATCTGCTTTGCCTGATAAAAGCAAGAATAATCCAGTGAAATAATGCAACAGAGATAACAGATCTGGACATGTCACTTGCAGGAAGCAAACAGGGCAAATTACTGTTAGGGTCTTGATCTTTGTGAGTGAAGCTTTCAGGCTACCCACTGAAAGGTGCCACGGAAAGAAAAAAACAAAAAAGAGGAAAAAAAGATAAGAAAAAGTCAGGGTCCTTATATAAAAACAGTTCTGGATTCAGCTGTATAAACCAGATGCTTAAATATGCTGGGTCTGGAGATGTGCTGTGATCTGTTAGCTTTTTCATAGCCCAGCTGGGAAGTTAGAAGCTGAGTGACTAGATGTCCACTTTCATTTCTAGAGTACAAGGATCACAGCTTTCCTTGTCAGTCAGAGGCACTCACACCAAAGCCAGTATTGTACTACAGACAGAAAGACAGACCCTGGTAACACTGATATTCATGTGACACCAGCTCCTGGCTCAAAGGAGCAAAGCTGACAGCTTTACCCCATGTTTACACCACAGAAAATGGGATCAGAATCTGCACCACAGTACGTAGGGTGCAGCTTCCAGCCCAAATACCATCCTGAACTGAAGTTATGTAGAACAACCTGTCTGTACTAGAAAATGCAGACAGCTTCTTAAGGGTTACATTTCCTTTTTACATACTTGTACATCAAAACCATATTGAAGCATAGTCTGGGATTCAAACATATCCTACAAAAACAGGCAGCATAACTCTGATATTGAACTCCTGCCCAGTTTTAATTGACTGCCAGCTCTCAGCCACTTCCTAAAGCTCCAGATAGCCAATACCAATGTTGTAATTTCTAAATGTGTGCTTCTCTCAGCAGGAGACAAAATCTAAGGGCTTCGGCTTGGCTTTTGAAATATAAACATGATATCTTAACTCCCACAATGGACCTCTACCTTAGGCACCTTTCTGAAAGGGGGAAAAAAAAATTAAGGAGGGTGGCAAGCAGGCAGTCACTTATTAAGAGGATATCGCTGAAGTATAAACAACCCAATGTTTTCATAATTCATTGGCAAATAATTTACAGTGCTGCTAGTGAAATCCCTTAGAAACCTCTTCAGGCACTGGCAACAGAGTCGACTGATAAGTATTTTTAATTAATGCCACTGCAATCATGTGTTCCACATACTTAGGATGCTATTTTCATGCCAATAGTTAATAGCAAAATGGCTTTCAGAGTATGCTACAGCTCCCAAAAGCATGAGCCTACAAAACTCAGAAGCAGCAGTAGTCTTGGGCAAGGGAAATGTTTAGTCATGGGAATTTAGGTGAACACTACACCCTGTACATGGCTACTGCCAGGACACACTGACAGCACAGATATTTTGCCCTAGCCAGGTGTCTAAGAGCAGCCTCACTAGCATTTCTAGGTTGATGGAGCAAGTCAGTTGGTTAAGTAACTTGGGGGCTCATGAGTGCCTCCCTTCTTCAGGTGGTTATTCCCCATTTTGAATGTCCATATTTTTCCAGTTCCCAGGGCAGAGAAAATCATACTGTCACTCCCTGAAGCACTCCTAAAGACAGGAAAACATGTTCTCCAGCCAGCCAGAGAATGTGCTGTTGGTAGCAGCAAGGAGGCTGCCTCTGTCACTCTGGGAAACACACTTAAATGAAAGCTGAGTTTCAGTCCCAGCTCCCAGTGTAAGGGGAGGGGTGATTCAGTAATTATTTCTCTTGTCTGTTACAACACCTCATGCCTGCAAAGCTTATGGAATATTGGCACTATTCCAAAATATCTCCAGTGCTGATGCATCACAAAGCACCAGAGTGCAATGATGCATCACCACCTCCCCACACTGCAACATGACACGAACATCACTGAAGAACAAGCCAGTGACTTTATCACTGAGTAATTTAATTGATGACTTGAGCTCTAAATAGCCACTTCCCTTCACCTCCTCGGCTGCATCCCTCCTTCTAAAGATGTCATCCACACTAAACTAGCACTTACTGTTGAGAGAGTGATTGATGCTTCATGGCAGCAAGTAAGAGGAAAGCTCTAGTGAAAGTTCATTAACTTTAAGCTAATGCATTTCATGATAAAAACCAAGCTGAATCACTAGGGGAGAGAGAATAAATCTGATTAACGGGAGATGATCTGTAAAACATCAGGAATAACCAAAAGCCAGATGGAGAAAAGGGTGAAAGAGAGGAAGATGAATGAAGCTAGAAGAAGAATGGAAAAGAATACTGTCTCTGGCAACTCAAACAAACCCCCAGATGCAGGTTCCCTAAGTGGTTATTAGACAAAGTAGTATCTCTGTCCCAGTGGATGCCTAGAATGTTTATTTTATTATCTTTCAGGAAAATAAATAAATAACTAGGAGAAGCTGAGGGGAGAACTGAATATGAAACCATGTCAGTTTATTATTATTTCACATACCATTACTTAAATTGTCTTTGTTGGTTGACAACAGTTTCAAGATAACTCAAGTGATCAGCTTCCCCTTAGATGTGAACCCACCTCACAGCTACACAAATTTCCATGGCTGTATGGGAGGCAGCTCAGAGGTTTCTCCACGAGCACAGACACTGACAGAGCTACTCATGTATCTCTGCCTTTTCCACTCAGCCTCTTCTCCCTTCTACTCCAAAAGTGATTTATCTACTCATGCTTTGGACACACTCTGTCCCTTTATGAGTATATTCTCTACATCCTGAGCTCAAACACAATCAAAAGATTCCAGGGGCAGTCAGGACAGAGACCAAACTCATAATCCTCTCTATTTCCCTAGCTATCAACACAGAACAAGACTAAGGTTTCTCCTAAGCTTTTTTAAATCTCCAGTAGTAGGAGGATGCAGGCAAATTCCCACAGTGCAATTCAGAATTCTAATGCATTTTTAGAATGCAGTTCTAAAATACCTCAAAATTTCTTCACTCAGTCTCTAAACTGAGTAGGGATGTGGAACGTGTCAGCACTTGAAGCTTAGAACTACCACTTGGTTAATTATGGAGCTGATTATGTAGAGCTCTCTTGGCTGCCTTACACACAAAAAGCTTGGGTATTTCAGTAAAAAAAAATAAGTAGAGAAAGTAGAAACACCTACTGCCACAACGTGGCAGGAGCTAGGAATGATGAGAAACAAGGTCCTCTGGCTTCATGTGTGGCATTTACAATATGGAAAACTCAATGCCACACATGAAGTATGGTAAAAGTAACAGAAACAACAAAGTAGTTCTTGGTTTCCTTATTTAAACACTTCAACTACAGCTGGAAGCTCCCCTTCTGCAAAAGCAACTCAGTCAGCACAAGCCCTCTGAACTTTTTCACCCAAGTTGCCTTGTAGAAAAAAAAATACAGCTTCTTGACACTCAGCAACTGAGTTTTTAAAAGTATATGAGTATATCTAGCGAGGTTTTTAAATTATGGAAACCAGAGTTACACCCGTCAGATGCTCCTAAAAAAAAAAAGAAAAAAAAGCCTTTTGTGCATTTTGATTGGGATGACTGCTAAAAATACTTCAATACAGCTTTTTAATTTGCAGTAGCTTGAACGATAGTTTTATACTTTTAATTGCTACTATACAAAATTGCATTTTATGAAATTATGGTTTTCAGTGTTTAATGACTAAACCTGAGGAAAAGAAATGTAACCACATGCTAGTTAAAATGTAAATTTTCTGTGCTGAGAAATCTAGGTATATCTGTTTGATAGTTGGCACAAATCAGGTTATACCTAGCTTGATAAAATTCTCAAACACCACCCAAATTCAGAAAAGACAGAGATTTACTGGAGAGAGTCCAGCACAGGGCACCAAGCTGCTGAAGGGAGTGGAGATCTCCCTGCTGAGGAGAGGCTGAGAGAGCTGGGGCTCTTTAGCCTGGAGGAGACTGAGGGGGGAGCTCAGCAGTGTCTTGTCAATATGTTAAGGGTGAGTGTGGGGAGGATGGAGCCAGACTCTGCTCAGTGCCATCCAGTGACAGGACAAGAGGCAATGGGAGTCAGTTGGAGCACAAGAGGTTGAGGGGAAACACAAGGAAGAACTTGTTCCCAGTGAGGGTGGCAGAGCCTGGCAGGGGCTGCCCAGGGAGGTTGTGGAGTCTCCTGCTCTGGAGACACCTTAACATTCTGTGATGCTGTGATTCACCCTACAATCTCCTAAGTCTCCAAAAAGCTAGATCCCACTGCAGTCACGTAACTGTTGCACTTATTTCTGAGGCTAAACTATGTCCCTGTCACATTTTCAAAGACCCAAGACAGCCTGGTTTAGATACACATCATTTTGTGGGTGCAGCTTTTGCACACTGTCCCTCGGGCATGCAAAAAGTAGGATTCACATGGACAAAACCTCCACACTGGGAGTAAGCAAATACACACATGTGTAAGTAAGAGGGATGTTACAAGAGCTTAGTGGTTGAGGTGTTTTGCTATGCATACAGAGACAGGTTTTGAGTTGTTCTGGATTGCTGGCAAAAGCCATCTGCAATTAACCACATATTCTTTTTTGTGTTGTACCCTGACCACATCAACACAATGGTCTCTGCTGGGAAGACAGTGGAGTTTCCACCTCAGAACATCTGAGCCCTCGATGGATAATCACTGCTCAACCACTTTTTGCTTGTAAAAGATGCATGCCACAGCCCTGCTCTCTCCAACTTTTGAAGTGGTCCAGATTGTTTAGTCTTACTGTAGAGCTGCTGCAAGGGCTGTACACTTCATCTGACATATTTCCTCTATCTGAGATAATGAGGCTGAAGTTCAGGTTATCCTCTGGAAACTCAAGTCTATCACCATAGACAATGTTACTCAAGCATAGCTCTGGCAACAAACAACATATATTGTTTTAAACAAGAGCAAGCCATCTGAACAGGAAAGCTGAAGTGGCAGGGAAGAAATACAGTGGGTGTTATTAGAAGCATGTAGCACAGGAGCATTTGGCATCACAAACTTTTAAGGAAATACAGCAATGACCATAGCATGCTGCTATCTATTATAGAATCTGAGTCCTCATGCAGCTGCACCAAAAATATTGGACTTTGCTGCTAAAGAAAAATTGTGCACCTACTTCACAAACCTCAGCTTCTATGCATATATGCAGTAGTCTGTACTTAATTCAGATGCCATTTTTTTTTCTCTTATGCTGTTCCATTTTTACCTAGTAATTATATTAGAAAGGCAGACAGGCAAAGGACAAGCACACAAAGCACACTCCCTTTCCATTTTCTTCCTCCCTGCAGAAAATGCCAGGATTTGAGACAATCTCTCTGATTCTTACAGTACTAAACTCTGCCTTTATTTAGCAATCTAGTATATTTTGAACCATCAAATTCTTAATTAATCTAAATATTTCAGGCACTGCTGATTATGCCTCCTGAGTGCTCTGCACTTTGTTCTAGTTTAATGAACTCTTGTCATACATATATCCAGTAATACTGGAAAAGCTTTATAAGGTCAATTCTTACAGTACCCCAAGTGGAAGCAGTATGAAATCCCATCTTCATGGCAGTTCTGCACCTCCCACAGATTACAGTAAAAGTGGTATGTACACGTATGCATCTAGGTTCATTTGGGGTTTTTGTTTGCTTTTGGTTTATTTCATTTTGTCTTTTTTTTTTTTTTTTAGGATGGGCAACAAAGGAAAATGTTTCATTCAGGGGGTATGGAAAGAATTAGTCTTGTTTTCTAGGCTAGAGATCTGAAGGAGGTGCTGCCAGAAAGACTCAGAGCAAGTCTGGGGTAAAAACAGAGATATGTAAAGTT
Source organism: Ceyx cyanopectus (assembly GCA_013401355.1). NCBI lineage: Eukaryota > Metazoa > Chordata > Aves > Coraciiformes > Alcedinidae > Ceyx > Ceyx cyanopectus. Next base: position 126,724 of record VYZU01031420.1, read on the forward strand.
TCTCTCTGGCAAGGAGCTGTTCATGGTATACGACATATTACTAAGGGTATGCAGGGGATAAGTGTGGGCTAAAGTTCCCCTGTTTGCCCAAATTCCCTGTGTGGAATGGAATGATCCATGCATGATCCATGCTGCAATGTGTGCTTGTTTATCACCCAGAACATGGGAGAGGTGAAGCCTGAGCTCTCATAATCCTGTCATGTAGCTGCCCTTGCTATGTACCATGGTGCACAATGTGGACTACTAGCCAGAATGGTTTCAGAGAAGTCACACATCCTTTGCATTGCTTTCCCTGCTATAGGAAGATCTTGTCATAGGCAATTTCTGGGTAGCCATGGATAGAGTATCTGTAGGAAATGACACCAGCAATATTTCTCCTATATGTGAACAGCACCCACATCGGGCAGCACAGACCCTCATGTTGGTTTTGCTTCATCCTCTGATGCATTTAAGGCCCTTAAAGGCTCATCATGACTTAAATCAGTCCACTCCAATCCTGCTAAATACACGGTTGCAAAAGTTAAACAAATGTCATTAAGAAAGCTGTGATCTTCCCTCAGTCATCTCAGGCATTTGCTAAATCTGCCCTTTTCCATGGAGATTTCTGTGATCATGGGGATGCCTGCAGCTCCAACAGGAGCAGTAACAACAGTAGCACTTGTTTATACAAGCCACAGAGATGTCTATATTTGAGTACTGTTCTCTTTTGATCTCACACACACTTACAGTTTTACCTATTGAGACCATCTTTAACTATGTCTGCTTTTCCCATCATTTCTAGAAATCTCAATTTATTAATGTGTAAATAAAACTTCTGATGGACATGATTTTTTTTTTTTGGTGTGTCTATGAACGCAGAAAAATTCCAAGTTTCTAGTTTCACATTTCTAGTTAAATAATTATGATTGTTTTAATGGCACAGACTTGTTTTAATGACAGACAATATTTTTTGATACAAAGCCAAAATAATAATCTGGAGAGATCCTCTCTCGTTACACAAATGTCTGAAAACAAGCCAAATTGTAACGTGGATACTGTGGAACCCAGGAAGATACAGATTATTTTTTTGTTTATTGATTTTTACCAGAAATCAAGATTAAGAACTATTCCCATGTTTTCTCCTAGTCTTTGCACTAAAGATAGAGGTTTATTCAAAATATAGTGAACAGCAGAAATTTGTCTACTCTGGGGCATGACTTATTTCTTTCTTTTGAACTCCCATCCCAAAAGCAGCATGCATGGTAGAAGACATGGGTTCATTTGCCAATACACAGTATTTTTCATGCTGTCACAATCCATCTTGTGCCAACTAATTATCCAGCCAAGAGTGGCACCCACCAGCTGCAAAGGGTGCTCATCACCTCCATCCCTAGTTGGTGACAAAGTGCCATGCATGGAAAAGTTTGGGCACATGGAGAAATGCTGTTTCTAATAAGTTATTTGTAACAAGGCAAACTAAAACCAAACCCTTATGACAACATCGTAAAAGATAATATAGCAGTGTCACAGAGTCTTTCAGAAACAATTCATTAAACTATTTTAAATATTCTTATGCAAGCTCTGGCATGAAAATACTGCAAAGTCTGTGTAACCAAAGCAGGAGGCGATGAAAGATCCTGTACAAGCTCAATTCTCCCTGCCTGTCCCTCCCCCAAATACTGAAGTTGCCAAGGTTTCACAGATGTTTTGAGATCATAATACAGGGTCAGAGGATAACTGGCAAGGTCAGCTGGAAAAGGGGGAATGTAAACACTTTTTTGGACCTTCATGAATGGGACTCTCAGAATAGGAACTTTAAGCTGAAAGAAAAATGAGATGATCAGACCCCATTGCTTTCCTATACTGTACTTCTGGCTCATTCAGTGTCTTCTGCCTGAGTCAAAGTTAGTTTACCTGCTGATTTTCTGAGTGTCACCCCAGAAAAGGCGATGGTAAAGGGATATAAATTCAAACCCAGAAAGAATAATTTTACATTAAGGAATAATAAAAAGAAAAGCTATTCAGAAGGTTTTATGCAAACAGACTAATCTGTTGTTGTTTTGTTTCATTGTGAGAGAGCACACTCTACTGGCTGTTTCCTTGCAGTTTTCTAAATAAATCCTGCATTACTGTAAATCAGTATCATTTACTGGTCCACTGATACAACCAGAGACAAGATTTTTTACCTAGAAAATAGGCAAGCTGAAGGACATGGATGGCAAATCCTGCTTCTGCCACCAGCTCATGCTACTCAAGGCAGATTATTTTACTTGCTTTACTGCAGTTTCCATTTAAAAGAATAAGGAGAATGACACCAACTATTTCAACACACATGGACACTCACAGGCTAAAGGCACAGGCAGAGAGTATTAGTACAGTTGTTACTATATCATCACTGCAAATACAATGGTAGAGGTTTAAATTTCATCTTTCATACCAGCTCAGTTATTCAAGATTCTTCCCCATTTTAGCACAGCACAGTCTCAGGAAGATGCATGTCTGTATATTTATCAAGATGTTTGTGGTTAAACAACTTCTGTTCTTCAGTTTTGTGTCAAATACACAAAAGTCTATAACTGATGAAACTGAAGACTGCTATTTTGCTGATTTTGCATGGAGTACATTACAAAGAGATGTCATTCACCCTCATGAAAAGTCCATCTCAAAGGCATATGCCCTACATGCCAAGTTGTGTGCTAGACCACAAGAAACAGTTAAACTGGTGCTCCAGTGCTGTGTGGGGTTTCTGCTCTTAGCACCCAGCACAAAGAATCCAGTTTCATGTAACTGATTGGTTTAACGTGTTTTTCCTTTCAAAATATACTGATTCAGTACATTCCAAAAATATTGCTGTTAGAAAACCAACTTGCATATTTAAACATCCCTGAATGTCATACACAGAGAGATCTTCTTTCAGGTTAAAATAGCCTGTTGGGGTTTTTTTTTTTCTTGAATAAAAGAATCCCAGCTCTTAAAGCAAAAATACTGGTTTCACAAACAACTATCAGTAGTCAGTGTACTGCAAGAGTTTGAAACAAATCTGCAACTTTCATTTTATGCAACTAATTGTAGTATTGCTCTACTACAGACATTTCCTTATTACTGCTCTATACAGCTTCCTTATCTCAATTTGTTTCCTTATTGCTGCTCTACACTAGCATCTATAATTCAAAAGAACCTATCTTCATTCCTCTACAGCTTTGAATATGTACTGACAGCTTGCAGCACTATTAAAATAAACTTCCTAACTACACAAAAATTAAGAAAAAAAAGAAGTAATAAAATGCCAGATCCTACAAATATTTTTGTTCATATTTACACAGAAACATTTGTATGAGTAACCTATTTTTTTAGTATAAATTCACTTAACATGATGTTGTCTTTTCTTGTTTGCAGGTAAAGAAAGATAACCAAACTCACAGAGTCTACAAAAAGAGATGTGATTGCAAGAGATTTCCAGGCTTTTATTCTACAGAGAAAGAGACAACTCCCTGGGGTCACTGAAAGTCAAACTGACTCTTACATGCAGCTGTAATTTTTAGTTTATATGAAAACAAATCAATACAGTCTCCACAAAGCTCTGACTCTATAATGGCACTAAACTAAACTCCTCTTTATCAAGTTCTCAACAGAATTTCAAGTTTATTTTTCTATGTTTACAAGAGATTACATTCAATCTATTGCACCTGTGATTAGAGTGCCCAGCTCTTTTATCAGGAAAAATGGACAAGAGCTGGCTTCATGAAACTACTTCACTGTACAAAAGACTATCTCATCATATACAGCACTGCAGCAAACCAGTAAGATATTTTTCAGGAATGGCATTTTTGGGGCAGCTGGCATATTTTGTGCATTTCTTTCTGTCTCACAGATAAGGAGGGATTAAATTTACCCCTGTAAGAGAAGCTACATCCTTCTAATTTTATAAATTCAACCAGTCAGACTTCAGTTCCTTCATCCTTAGGTCTTGATTCAAAACCTTTTGAAGTCAATAAAAAGATTTCCCTGACTGCAGTGACTTTGTCTCAAATTGTTCTTATAGCTTTCACTTACACTTATGCCTTCCTTTCCAATGGCTCATGGCTTAGAGGAGTCTCAGGGAAGTTCTAAATCAAGATAAAATGATCTCCCAAAGAACTGACTGGGGCTGGGGGTGGGGATACAGCATCAATCTATTGTACCTTCTCCTCTGGTCCATCTCCATAATGAGCTCAGAAGAATGGTTGGCTTGAGCCAGCTAAGATTGTTAGTATGCCAAAGGAAATCATATCCAGGAACTAATTCAGTTTGGTGGGTTTTTTTTGGTTTTGTTTCTGTTTTGTGTTTTTTTGCCTTTTTTTTTTTTTTTTTTTTACTTGGAAAAAAAGAAGTTTTTTTTTTTTTTTTNAGACTGCTATTTTGCTGATTTTGCATGGAGTACATTACAAAGAGATGTCATTCACCCTCATGAAAAGTCCATCTCAAAGGCATATGCCCTACATGCCAAGTTGTGTGCTAGACCACAAGAAACAGTTAAACTGGTGCTCCAGTGCTGTGTGGGGTTTCTGCTCTTAGCACCCAGCACAAAGAATCCAGTTTCATGTAACTGATTGGTTTAACGTGTTTTTCCTTTCAAAATATACTGATTCAGTACATTCCAAAAATATTGCTGTTAGAAAACCAACTTGCATATTTAAACATCCCTGAATGTCATACACAGAGAGATCTTCTTTCAGGTTAAAATAGCCTGTTGGGGTTTTTTTTTTTCTTGAATAAAAGAATCCCAGCTCTTAAAGCAAAAATACTGGTTTCACAAACAACTATCAGTAGTCAGTGTACTGCAAGAGTTTGAAACAAATCTGCAACTTTCATTTTATGCAACTAATTGTAGTATTGCTCTACTACAGACATTTCCTTATTACTGCTCTATACAGCTTCCTTATCTCAATTTGTTTCCTTATTGCTGCTCTACACTAGCATCTATAATTCAAAAGAACCTATCTTCATTCCTCTACAGCTTTGAATATGTACTGACAGCTTGCAGCACTATTAAAATAAACTTCCTAACTACACAAAAATTAAGAAAAAAAAGAAGTAATAAAATGCCAGATCCTACAAATATTTTTGTTCATATTTACACAGAAACATTTGTATGAGTA
>VYZU01031420.1:132591-148329 GCA_013401355.1 Ceyx cyanopectus
TTTTTTTGCCTTTTTTTTTTTTTTTTTTTAACTGGCAGAAAAGAAGGTTATGTTCTGTCATTTCAACAACTACATTCCATCTCAGGAAACAGCTTTCTCTTAGCCCTGCATTTCTTCCCAGCAAAGGGGACCTACTAAGAGCTGGGCTCTTGGAGCCCTTCACTGCAGGGGTGTGTGCATGGTGTAAGGCTTTCCACATCCCAGTGCCATCAATTAACAGAACAGACACTGATAAATACAATAGTAAGGGTCAGATGGCACACACAAGTTCTTTTATATGGCAATTACAATCAGTCTGAATTTACAAAAGTAGAATTCACAGTGCCCATTATATGTGTTTTAAGTGCCTAAATCTGGCTGAGTCCTAGCAGGATGCCATCCAGAACCCCAGGTTCCTGTTGGAGAGGTGCTGCCTTTCTCTTTTTTCTTCTATAATCTGCATCTCCATGGTATTCTAGCAGCCATGTATTATTCAGTAGAGCATTGAGTAGTGTGAGTGACATCTGTGGGTCCTTTTTCCCTCCGTATTCTCACCAGAAAGAATTATAAGTCATTGTTATCAGGCCCAAAGTAATGATCAGATGGCATGGACCATTGGCAGAGCCACTTGCCAGAAACAGCTCTCCCATGTCAAGTGTGTGTGTCAAAACCATTTGATCATGCAAGCATTTCCTGATACCACATTGCATCTCACTGTTACCAAAATTAAGGGACATGCCAGAGGTCTAAATGAGCAACACAAAGGAGCTGACTGCTGAAATCCATACAAAAGCAGTCAATGCTCTTATGATTGAGGGTCTAACAACAACAAAAAAAAGCCAGGATTAAATAGTACAGAAGATCTATAAAGAACGGGGATAATATGATGAGGATCAAATGTGTTCAGTTTCTACATCTAGAGAAAAAATAGCTTTGTTGATTTATTTATGCCTTTCATATCCAGAAGCATGTAACTTTCTGGTAAAATAAAAAGCACAGAGCAGCTGAAGATTTTGCATTTAATTCAGTACTGCAGAGAATAAAAAGTGCAAATATATCACTCTCCAAACTAGAACCAAAAGGGTATAACACAATAAAACTACAGAGCTATACAACCACCAATGCCATTGGGTTTTGTTTTCTGTTTGTTTGGTTTTGGGTGGGGTTTTTTTGGGGCAGTTCCTGCTCACTAATTTCCTTCTTCTAAATGTAATTATCATATTACATGGGTCTATTTTATTTACTTAACTCCTTTAGGATAATATGACAATCTACTAATCTGTCTGCATGCTTACACCTTTTCCATTCTAATTAATGGATTGCCTGAACGACACAAAAATGAGAAGCTATGTGCACCCTGCACTGTTTGTACCTTTTACTGTTTCATTTCCAAATCTGTTCAAACAACTTTTTGTTGTTTGAAAAGCAAAATTCTGGAAAATACACACAGTGACAAAATTCCACTACAGGATTTTTAAAAGCATGTCAGTATAGGGAAGAAATCTAATTATCACATTAACTCATCATCAGACACACACAAACATATTTTTTGTAAATAGATTCAGGATGTTGCTAGATGTCACTAACTGTCTAAAATGCATGGAATGATTTCTGCCTTATGACCTAGTATTTTTTGAAAGCTTGATGAAACATAAGCATGGCAAAAGAGAAATGCTGCTAAAACCTGCAATTGTATGAAATCAGGAGGAAGCAGGGGGCTGACAAGCATTACTTGCATCATCTAAACATGGAAGAAAGCTGACTGCTAGAAATTGATTACTAGGTCACCTATATGGATATTTTCCTCCTCTTTCCCAAAACAGCTTTCAAACACTTTGCCTGCTGCAGAGCCTGCCAGACAATGTGTGATACACAATCATGCTGGGGGCCAATGACCACTGCTATGATGGAGAGGGTCCAGAGGAGGCCACAAAGATGCTCAGAGGCTGAAACAGCTCTGCTGTGAGGACGGGCTGAAGGAGCTGGGGTTGTTCAGCCTGGAGAAGAGAAGGCTCTGGGGAGATCTTAGAGCACCTGCCAGTGCCTGAAGGGGCTGCAGGAAGGCTGCAGAGGGGCTGTTTCCAAAGGCCTGGAGTNCAGTTGCTGCAGAGTGGGTCTGCTCATGGATCTCCATGTGGTCAACAGGCTGAAACAGGCATCTCATGCCCCCTTAGATTCTTAGCTTGATGCTCACTAGCAATGTCTTTGACTATACAGACAACCCAGCAAACATCAACAAGGAGTTTCATAGCAGCTGAGTAAGACAGATACTGTGCAGTGATCAGGCTGCAGTCTTCAAAGGGGCTGGGTCAAAGACTGATAAACACTGCACCCCTTGAAGTCTTCACCAGGATCAGCCAGCAAAACAGTATCCTCTCTTAACTAACTCCTGACTGGGTGAATACTCCCTGCTAAGCATCATCATTCTTACTTTCTCCTTATGAGTGCTGGGGTTTATCTCTCTTGCTACTTTTATCTATGTGGATTTGATCCATGGGAAAAAGATGAGAAAAGCTTGTAATATCTGGATGGGCAGCTGCTGCTGGCAGCACATTTCAGTTAATGATGAGACTGCAACACAGAGTTGCTAAGCTGCAGCTTGCAATACCTACTGCACTATACAGGAACAAGAGAACAGTCTGTGCAACTGCAATGCAGAAAACTCAGACTAGAAAGGAGGAAATACTTCTTTCAAATAAGGTGTAATTGGACCTTGGAGCTTATTATGACAGGATGTTGCTGGGGTTATGGCCTTGCCAGAGTGTAAGCACGGACTGAAGCTGTAGTAATTTCCAGGGTTGTAATAGTTAATGGTAAAAGGAGGAGTATGGGAACAAAAATGAAACCCTATGCTTCAAGATTTAAAGCAATCTCAATTTACTAAGAAAGATCTTTTCTGAGTGTGATGAAAAGAGGGAGGAATTATCCACCTCTGCCTGGTCAGAACTGCTGAAACCTTTCTCTGAAATACGTCATTCTGGATGTTGTTGAAAATAAAAGTACCTCACTGGATGAATCTCGGACTTGATCCAGACTGGCATTTATGTCACCAAATATCTTCTGTATTTTGTATTGTTGATTGTATCCTACAATAAGATAGTACTGTGCACAGAGCCCAGAATGTTAAGGGCAACAAGGCAGAGTTGTACATACCCACAGACCAACCATGTTAAAATAAGATGGGTTATTGTTAGTATGAGGTGAGAAATTTCCCCCTCATCAATTAATAGAAAGCCTCAAATATAGAACATGCTGACTTACATATTTTGCTGGAAGAAATAATTGGAAATATTTTCTTATTGAAAAGGAGACAAGTGGATTTAAAACATATCATGTTTTTAGATGACTAAGTTTCCTCTGTATGGATGAAGAGGTATAAATACTGCATTTGAAAAATGTCATGTTGATAAAAAAAGCTACAGTTTCACCAATATAAAATACGAATGTAAACAACATGTCTGTCAGACATGGCTATAACATACTGCTTAACACTGCTAACTTATAATATGCACCTATTATTGTTAGTTCTCTTAATGAAAGAAAGTAAAGACACTGCATAAATTCTTGAACACATGTTTCACTTTTCCAGCTGCCTTGTTCTGTAGAACATCATGCTAACAAGAAGTGATGCTAACAAGAAGCTAAAACCAGTGTAGCAAATGGGGCATTTAAATATATATAAACATACAGACATTCATATATAAATAGAAGCTGGCTATTTTGGGGAAATGAATGGATCCCTAGATAGACATATTTCAGTCTAATATTACCTTTATTTTCCTACATGGTAACCATTACAGTCCTGCTTAATCAGGAAAAAAACAAACGGTTATGCTCACTGCTAAAATGGAAAGTCAATATTCAGCTATCATCTCTTTTAGGTTCAATATGAACTTTTGTCTGTCAAGCACGGGGACCAAAAAGATATGAATTTTGACATTTTTCCTCAGTCAATTCAAATCAAGTCTTGACACCTAAACCTGCTAGCTAAAGGCATGTTTTCATGTTCAGATCATTTCTATACAGACTGCCACCATGCAATGGCACGGTGTCAGAACCCCCAAATTTCTTTGTTTTTTTATAAAAAAAAGCATGTTTTAATACCACCTCCAAATACGCACTGTCTCAAAGAGATTCTTTTGTTCTTTCCTGATCCAAAATCCATGTTTTTGGCTGTGATTTCCAATCTCCACTTCAGTACAAAAAGCCTACATTGCTATTTGCTGAAAAGTGCAGCTCAGTGTTGCAGCAGGGTATTAAGATAGATCCCTCTATCTAATCATCACATCCTCAAAATCATTTGCACTTCACACTAAAAATACCATGCAAGTATTAAGTTTTACTCTTCCTTCTGAAACAGAAAGAAACATCTAAAAAGAAACCAAAGGGACTGCATAAAACAGGTTGAGATGTTAAATATTTGATGATTATTAAGAAGTCCGTAGGCTTGAGTAGCTGATTAAACAAAGAGGAAAAATGACCCTTTGAACTTACAACCTACTGGGGGGTGGTTTCTGCTGCAATAACACCCTGTTTAAACCCTATGGCTACAGTACATCTGCGGTTCACTGGTTATAATTACAGCTTTAATACTGTAACTGTAGCAAACAAGTCCCATGGTGTATTAAACTAAACACACAAGGCATTCTGTCCTCTTGACTACAGCCTGTTTAATGGCATTTCAGGCTCCAGCACATAAGTCTGCTCTTGGCCACACACTCCCAAGCAGTTAAGGTTGGCCTGAGCCAGTTCCAGAGGAACACTGATCCAGCCCAACTGGGCATTGGACAGTTTCTTGAGAATATCATTTAGGGTTGAAACTGGTATTTATCTAGTGATTGAAATCCGTTGGGAACTCGGTTACTGTTGTGTCAGCATTATGGCTTTCCTGGAGCCTTCAGCACTGCTGGTTTGGCTCGTTCCTACACTGGGCATTTACAGCTGGGCTGACGTGGCAGCTGAAGAAGCAGCATACTGAGTGTATTTGTTTGTGTTTTTTATTATACTTCACTCCTTATCCTTACTCCCTCTCTCGAAAAAAAAACCCACACAACCCACATCAGGAGAACTGAACTGACTCTGACTATCCTTTCCTCTTCAAAAGTCTGCCCACTCTCCCCCCTCACCATGCATTGCAGACAGGAGCCCAACACAGAGCCAGGGACTTAAAATCATAGAATGTTTAGGGCTGGAAGGGAGCTCCAAAGGGCATCTAGTGCAGCCCCCTGCAGGGAGCAGGGACACCCTCAACTAGCCCAGGCTGCTCAGAGCCTTGGCCAGCCTCCCCTGCAATAGCTCCAGGGATGGGGCCTCAACCACCTCCCTGGGGAGCCTGTGCCACTGAGCCACCACCCTCAAAGTAAAGAACTAAGAAGTTCCTGATATCCAACTTGCTTCAAGTCTCTCTGGTTGAACATGTTGCAATGCACAGCCTCATTTCTATAGCTTCCCAAATAGAAATTAGTGTCTACTTAGGGTGAGTGACCTACTGAAATTCTTTATGTGTGATGTTTTACTCTGCCTTGATCAGATGTCCTGGCTTTATCTCTGCTGTTTAGGACTGGCCAATGGATCTCTTGATGTCAAATCTCATGATGCATGTAGACCTCTGTAATCCTCTCATGAAGAGGTTTCATCTATCCAGAACTACCCAAAAGACCAACCCTTGAATAGCCTGAGTCTTCCTTAAATCCTGCACTAAAATGAGTCAGTAATAGTGGTTAGCTTTGTCCTGGCCTTCAGAGTAGAAGCTTTTTTTTTTTCTTCCTCCAAGTAAGATTTTACTTCTGCTTTTCTTCAATAAAATACAAATTTTTCAGTTTTCTTACTGTATCACTTGGTCAGTGAAACCTCACATCATGTTAATGCCTCTCTCCCCCACAGCTGTACATTTCTCTACTGACTTGGTACCTTTCCTTTGGACATCTTTCAAATCCATTACTCAGTATTTTCTCCTACATAGCAAATTCATCTAAATGCAGAATGAACCTGAATACAAAAGAGACCTGACATTTCACCTGCAGGGTGGAGACAGGTCATGGTTTTTGAGTGAAGGTTTTTCCTTTGCTTCCCCTGAACCTCTGTTTCCCTGTCAAAGCTCCTACTTCATAACCATACTCTCCCATCTCCATCAAACACCTGCATCACCATTCCCACTTCTTCATGTGGAAAGCCTAAGGACACTGCTCTATTCCTGCAGAAACTGCAGAGGCTTTAAGGGGTCAGGCTGTGCCTCTGTGCTAAGTCAAATGCCCAAGTTCCTGGCCACAAAGAAAAAACAATGAATATGAGGCAAGTATATTCTTAGGACAACTATTTGGAAAAAAAAAAACCCAACCAAATCTTGGTTTCTTTTTTTGGTTTGTTTTTGTTTTGTGGTTTGGTTGTTGTTGTTGTTTGATTTCTTTAATGTAGGAGACATGGTAGATTTTATAAATACCCACCAGTAACTCACACCATCAACTAGAGTCTAGCTGGAGCTGTTTCCACCAGCTGCAGGTAGAGTGCAAATTGCATATGAAGACTTATGATCTCGTAGCACAGCTACCAGCCAAAACAGAAATGGTAATTTCCTCAAAATACTGGAAGAATACTTGGCACCCACTTTGGTCAAGGAAAGGAGACTGCATATGAATATTTAGACGCCCACTACGTGCTCAAAATAATGTAGGTTAGAACTTTAAAAATAACATATTTGCCCTAGTAATAATAGCAATACTTCACAGGGTTGTAAGTACTTTTCAACCTAGGTTATCAAAACACTTTGCAAAGGCAGTTAAGTAAGTATCATTATCTCTATTCTACTCTGAGGTGACAATGACTTTTTGTGTCAGTTATAACTGCACAACAATCCAATACTTATCCATTATTCAGCTTCCCAAAATAACCTGTAATTCTGCATGCAATTCTAACAGGAAAACAAAGTTACAAAGGGGTAAGTGAACGATAGATCCAACAGTGTATGTAAAGGCTTATTCTCCTAACAGGCAGAATTACCACCACATGGCACTCAGGATGCAAATAATGACTTGCATCTATACAACATCTTTCAACCTGAATGACTTCTAGGCACTGGACAAACTCTCTCTGCAGTACCATCTGAGGACTGCCCAGTCATATCTGGGAAGAAATGTAGATAGCACACTGAGGCAGAAAATTAAAGAAAAAAACTACAGAAGCATTAGTTTTTTTAAAAGGAAAGCTGAAAAAGGACATAAATTCCCCTTAATGTAGAAATATAGCAGAGCTCTTTCTGGTAGACGACACAAAAGTTCCGTGAGACAATCAGTTGAAAAACTCTGTGGGGTTTCCTAAATAAACACAAAAGCCAGGGCCCCAGCAGGTGGCCAAGTTTGATATTCAAATCATTAACATTTTACATGTGGAGTTTTCCATTAGGAAAAGGTTACCACATGATGGACAATCTGTATATATTTGCAGATGTGGCATGCAGGGAAGTCAAACCTGGGCAAGGAGCATAATTCACAGCAATCTCTCTGCCCGAGAATAGCTGAAGGCAATGTCCAATCAAAGTACTGTCAGTGCAGCGCTCAGCGAATAAATGAGTTGCTTTGACAGGAAATTCCAACAGCAATTTTAATTCTGATCAGGCTTCAGGAAGTGGAAAGAATAAAAACACATCAATTATAGTGACAGGAAGTTTTAAATCACATGGCAAGCAGCTGCTGCCAAAGACACGTCTGCCAGCTTTGTTAAGAAGTATGGTATTTTGGTGTGACCAAAATTTTACACCAAAATTTTACAGGCTGACATCAGTCCCTAATTGTATGTTATCCCACTACATGGGTAAAGAAAATAACACAGTGCAGACAGCACACCATCATTACAACAAATCAGAGACTGCCTTTTTTTTTTTTTTTTTTTTAAATCCTGACCCAAAATGAGCATATTTATAACAACTCCAGAACACATCACCAAGTAATGATATGAAGCCCATGCCTATCTACCTCAACAGAGCAGGAGATCCCAGCAATAAGGCAACGAGACCATCATTTCTGAGTCAGCCTTAGGCTGTAGAACAATCAGAACTTTAACCATTTTACATGCATTACCATTTTTCATAATTCATGTAAATGGTGATCACTGAGATGAATCAGTGGCACAATGGGAGAAAAACCAAAGAGCTGTTTGATAAGAAGTTCTTACTGTGTGGTGCAGACACAGAGTCTACCAAACAGCTTCCTTCAGTTATAGGGTTATGTGTTTTTCCATATCTATTATGAATAAAAACTGGGCTAGATTTCTTATGGCAGAACCTAATTCAGGTGGCCTGGGAAAGGGGTGGTGGGGCTGAGGTGAGCAGGGGAAGGCAGACTCAGGCTAAGCTGCTGATTTTCCTCCAATGACATTATGTTTGAATTGACTATCACTTCAGGGCAAACCATTCAAGTGGATGCAAATTCTTTTGGCCTCACTTTCAGACACACTGAAGGCGAGTTATACAGCCTTGGGACTCAAGAAGGGCATTAAAACTAATGAAAATGTGATTTATAGTCTGACACAATGCAGTAAAGCAGCCCGACTATATAGGGGATTTTGATCTCTAGAGTGAAACCTTGATCTTACTTTTGCCATTGAAGATTTTGTAAGTGGCTTCAGCAGGTATTTCTGCCCTCAAGTCCAAGAGTGGCTGTGCTGGCTACATGACACATGCCTACAGAAGATTAGTTGGATATGGTACATTCAATGAAAAGTGACCAAAGAAGTATGTTGAAATGCCAGTGATTTACTCATATCCAACACAGATAATTGATTTTTGTCCTCCACAACTGAATTACACCCTTTGCTACACAGCCTCCTGGCCTGAGAAGCTCCTGCTGTTCCTTCACTGAAGTGACCAAGAGTTTTAAAGGGCTCAGAGCTGTAGATGGTGTTTTGCTAATCACATGGACACAGGATAGCATTTTCTAAACTGCAGAAGAAAAAAATGCTTAACCAAAACCGACAGAAATATTTATGCAGATTTAGCAAAGGTCACCAAAAAGTGTATCCTTTTGACAATACCAGCAAGCTTTGTATAAAGTTTTTCTTTTCAAATAGAATAATTTTCAACAAGACTACTGGAGGAAAGATTTAAACTAATTCTACATACAATTTTTCATTATGTCTTTGGAGACAGTGTGAATATTAGATTCCAAAACAAAGGAAAAAAAAACCTGTCAAGATAAGACATGATACATCTTTTTATTTCATTTTAACTTATACTTAAAAAGTAAATTAAGCGAAAATATTAAAGTGCTCATAGTTCCCTGCATAATTATCCACATTTAAATCTCTCCTCAGGAGAGATTCTACGGGCTTTGATCCAGGGATTTTGAAGCATTTAAGGAAGATACAGCAGCCAAATCTCATATTTCTTCTGAAGAAAATATGGTATAATTTCCTTATGCTTTTAAGGACATTCCACACACAGACAATCTGGCCTGAAGCCAGAGACAAAGAAAAATAACAGTCAGAATTCTTAAATGTCCATTATTTTTGTTAAGTTTGTTTCTATAGTTTTTATCTTCATAAGATTCATTTTATATTCCAATAGAATCAGCGTTCCCAATCCAAGAACACTTAGAAGTTACCTATAGTGTATCTTACTAATTTGTCTGTGTTTTTTATCAGAATTACCCTATTTCACCCTAAAGTAACATGTCAGTCTATGTCCATGCAGTTGTGTATCTTTTCCAATGATCATGCAAAGCTATGAAATAATGCACCAAAAATCACCTAACTCTCATCACATGCTGCTGCCCTACAAGAATACCCATGGCAGTAACAATAAGCTTAGAAGAGTGTGAGAAACTCATCTTCTAAGACTAAGGATGACTCCCAAGTCACTTTTAAAGTAATTAAAGAAAAAGAAATGGACATCTGTATATGCAGACAGGTATGTAAAATACCTCCTAGTGAGCACTCTAGCACTAAATCATTTTGTACTTTATTAAGTCCCTAAAATGGACAAAATAAAGTGAGCTTTCCTGTCTCCCAGTATTGTCCTGACAAGAGTTACTGCAAACATATGTGCACAGCTTTGCTTCCAAAATCCAGAATATGCCCAAATCACCTGTACGTTTGCCATTCAGCAATGCCATGCACCCAGAAGTGCAATTTGGAGGACAAGTGTCTCCTAAGCACATCTTTGGCTGAGTAACTTGGCTACACTTTGACTACCTACCATGATGTTCTTTGCAGCACCATTTTATACTGTACATTAAATAATGTCCTTGTTCTTCAGAAGGACTGTGGTGGGCTGGGTTGCAGTTCTGAACTGATAAAGCTCCCCTTATTCAAACTAAGCTCATTCTTCAATCCCCAGTGTTACTGATTCTTGGTTTTCCAGATGATATACTGAAGTTTCACCTCCCAGAAAGCCTTTCCTCTTAGTCACTTTCCAATATGGCCATGTAAAAGGCTTTGCCTATCTAAATGATCAAAGCTTATGGATCATTGGTCAATGATAATAAAGGGTGATGCTGGCCCATGGTGATTTTGTAACCAGTTTCCTACCCAATTCCTCACAGCCATTAGAACAAGAGGAAACATTTATGAATATGCCTTTCAACATTTGTCTAAGTTTTTCTGGTCTCTGCAAAACCACTGAAAGTTTGTAGACTCCATTACTAAAACTTCTCCAGGGATCATGCTACTCCCTGTAGAGATGTGAGATCTTCCAAAGTCCTGTTTCTTTGGTCCAAGACATCTTGCTTCGTTCATTTCTTCCCTGAGGAACTTGTTAAAGATTCTTGCACAACTGAAATCTCAGGATCCAAAGAACCACAATAAGACAGCTCTGTGTTTCAGTTTTGCCACATCCAGGCTCAAGTTTGTTTTTTTTAAAGCAAGTGCTTAAATAAATCAGCAGCTCACCTCTTTTAGCAAAATCTTGTTTCTCAACAGAAGAAATACTGACTGAACTCAGCTTATGGGAAAGGAAGACAGGTCATTACCCTTTTAAGAGACTCTTCATGAAAGCCTCACCAGCACAAGAGATTCAGAGGACTAGAATTCCACTAACCAGCTAGAGGCATGACCTAGCTTGTTCCATTGTCTCAGCATGTCTCATAAAATTCACTGAAACATCTGCTAACAGGACTATGCTTGTTATCATTCACTTTTATTACAGCAGCACTAGGTGTGCCCATCAATATCAGGACCTTGTGCCTCACACAGATGTCATTTTTCAGTGTGTTAACCAAAGGAGACCAGATTATTCTGCTTCCTAGTCCTAATATAAACCATCAAATAACAAGACCCTTTCATATCAACCTTCTATTTGTACAGACAAATGCTTGGCAGCATGGGTCATAAAGCTATCCCACAAGGACTGTTTCTGGGGGAAAAAGATTCTTAAACTTCCATTAAGATTCATATCTACAATTTCATGCATGTGTATTTAACCATATACATAATTCACTTCAGTTTAAGATACATGCTTTTAAATACTTTACCACTATGTCATACCATGGAAACTACCTCAGGGCTACTAGGAAAGGGGTTCAAACATCCCTCATATAAAACACATCATTATGCATTAGAGGAAACTTCATTCACCAGAGAAGAATGGCACACCAGCTGGAGGTGAACACCATAAAACCACATAAAGTTTTAATTAAATTCATTAAAAATTCTTTGTCTCTCACTGTGTTTGGAGGCAGATAGAACCCTTTAACAATGGCCAGCACACAATCAGGTTTGTCAGAACTAATAATAATACAAAAGCATTTTCTTACCCTGGGACATTTTGAAAAAGCTTGAGTAAGTGTATTATTTTTAATATGGGGCATTTATAAATTATTGCAAGATGTGGCTGGTCTTGGAGCAGAGTTGCTGTTTCTATTGTTCAATGGATTGATAAAAGGTGTTAATAATAAAAGGCACATTTTTAGCAGTTGACAAAGTGAATCAACCTGGAATCTAGGGAAAAAAGCATATTTTCCCCTTAAAACACAAACATATATGTTTTATATAGAAAACTTTAGTAGGGCCTTTTACAATAGGACAAGGGAACTAAAAGAGGGTAGATTTAGACTAGATATAAGGAAGAAACTTCTTACTATGAGGGTAGTGAAACAGTGGACCAGGGTTGCCCAGAGAGGTGGTAGATGCCCCATCTCTGACATTCCAAGTCAGGTGGGATGGGGCTCTGAGCAACCTGATCTAGTTGATGTCTCTGCTCACTGCAGGGGATTTGGACTAGATGATATTTAAAGTTCCCTTCCAACCCAAAACTATTCTACTATATGCAAAACCATTTTTCATTATTTGTATTTCTTCACAGCATCTTCTCTATTCTATACTGCTGAGTATGATATTCAGTTACATCTCCTGTCCTTCAGAGCTTGCAGTCATTCAGCAAAGCAGCACACAAATGTTACAGCACCAGATTTCTTCCTGCAAACACATACATGCTTGATGGCTGACAATCAAACATGCCAAGGGACTAATCATGAGCACAGAGCACGCAAAAATATTTGCAGGATTAATCCTGCTAACCAGGGTAAGAGAGGATAGTGATGTGGTTGCCTAGCTCTTATGTAAATGACTTTGTTTTCCAAAGCTGGAAAGCCTTGCAAAATACTTTTATGTTTAATCAAATCCAAATAAAATGATTCTACAATATACTGAAAGGCTTCACATGATGAGTCAGTGACAATGTCAGCTATTTAGACTCATGGCAAGCACTTCATTTTGGTCCCAGTCCAGGTCCCATTGAAGTCAGTGGGAGTCCTTCCCCTGATTGCAACACCAGCCTTTGTTACTAAATTATCTCAAGCTGATAAACTGTGAAACAGAAAAGTTACTTTTACTAACCATTCCTAACCCAGACTAAAAGATATTTGTAAACCAGTACTAACTAATTCAGTAATTAGGGTTGAAAACATACTCACTGCATAGCTAGTACACAAGGGTTGGGTATTCATGTTTCATACTTCATCAGGATGCTCTGACACAAGCAATAGAACAGCTCAAATTAACAACCCCACAAACTGTGCCAGACAGTTGGAAGTGGGGAAAGGGCAGACAGAATTGGATATTCCCCATCCAAACAGACTTCTGGGTTTGTCCATTTCACACTCATGGTGCTATAAATTTTAGATCTTTGATCTGTATCTTCTTGATGCCCAGTGCTCTTTGGGACAAGGAACTCGACAGGATTTCTTTCTACCTTTACTGTAAGGATATGCCATGGCCAAAATGTGACAGAAACATGCATCTGAGCACCTATACAATACAAACATTAACTTGGTGGTTCAAAATTAATGTTAGCACATTGATAGTATTGAGTCTGCACAGTTAAGTATTCTGACTAGTATGGAACCGCTATTTAATTGAAGAAACAAAAGAGCAAAGTAATTTTTCTATTTTCTCTCCTTATGCCTTTAAATATCAGCTGTAGATGTGCTGTCCTCAATTACATAGGCTTCAGGGCAAAGTAAGATGCCTGCTTTTTCACTTTCACACAGGTACAAGCAACTTCAAAGGAGAATAGGTATGAGATTAAGAAGTTGAAGAAAATAAATGGCAGTAACAGAAGTCCCAGAACTCTTTCATGGGTTGACAGAACAACACTGCATAATGCATTTGCCCATATTTCCATCACAAATTGGTGGGAATTCTCTCAGTCATCTAAAACTGAAGCCTATCATTTAAATGTATTGGCTGAGTCCTGTAGGCAATGGAGAAAGGCACAAATAGAAGGTGATTATTTCAGTGATATGATAAAAACAATAGGCAGGGTAAAATTTTCTGGATCAACATCAGGAATAGATAGCCTGGGAGGTTTACCTGACAACCACCAAGCTCCTACCTCTGATCTAGACAAGCATCTACCACATATCATCCTTGGAAATGGATCTCTTCCAAGGTAAGGAATCTATCACCATATTTTCTATCACCAGAAAACACAAGAGGGACACAAATTAGACAGCAGCTTTAAAGCATTGTCATAGATTCACAGATCTCAAGGTAAGATGGGATAGCTGCTCTAGATATCCAGAAATACATCAGTCATATGTCATTATTATAATGACCATTCAGCTACAAAATCAAATGTTAACACTTAATGGGGCTTGGTCCAGCAAATAACTTAACCTAGATTATCCAACTATTTACTGGTTAAAGCATTTTTCTATTAGGCACAGATTTGATCCCAGGCACATCATATAAGAAACATCTGAATCTGACTATGAAGCTACAAATTTTCCTAAATGCATGTAGGTATTGGGTGTATTTGGCAAGATTTTGGCAGCAAGGGGTCTGCAGTGGTGGCTGCTATGAGAAGAGACCAGGAGCTGCCCTGTGCTGGACACAGAGAATTCCACAGCAGACCCACTGCAGGACACAACTGAGCCTTAAGTAGGGCATTAACTTACAGGAAGATTGAGCACTGGTTTAGAGGTTTAGGGCTAGGACATACAACTAAATTAATTGTGGCTCAGACTGAATTTATGCTAAGTTTATTTAAAATAAGATTGATGGGCAAGTGGCAGCCAGGGTCTGGTTAAAAAGTGACTTTGTGAAGACAGTCTATTGTATTGCAGCAGAAGAGAATTCCATCTTCTATTAATAGTGGCCAGAGGGAATTCATGCTGAGACTTTTACTTCACTGACATATCCATTTCATTAAAAGTTTCTTCATCCTTTCTTCCATTTCCATAGTCACTCAGTGTCTGTGAGCAAGCAAAAGTATTCTTTGCCAAGGCTCCAGCTACAACTGATTCTGAAGGAGGGATTCTCAAGTATTTCAGATAAGATTTACAATTTGTTATTATAATAAATAGAGCATGGATGCGAACAACTTTGGGAACAGCTCCTGGGAGGGAGAAGGAGGGCTCAGCTCTCCCATCACAGTGTCCTACCCAGGTGCTCGGGTCAGGATGTAGTTGGTGAAGAAAAAGGCAGCTTGGGTTGCATCTCCATTCCTCTTTGTGGTGGGTAACAACATGTACGTGGCAAAGTCTTTTCATTCTGTGCAACGCAGCCACTTGGCTCCCTCTCCAGTTAGTCTGAGGGCAAGCAGCTGACACTTCTCCATCCAAGGCAGGTGGCCTCTCCTATGGAAATGAGCCAATTAAATGAGACTATAGAGGGCCACAATTGGCCAGCTTCTTAAGCTGTGGCTCAGCTATAGAACTGAAGAAAGAGAGGTGATGAGGAGAATTTTCAGCTGTTATTTTTGACTCAGTAGCTTGGGTTAAAACAGAGAGGATTTTGGCACGTGGATCTCTTTCCTTTCTTTGAGTCGCAAGTGCCAAGAAACAAACTGAGAAGTGAAAGTAACAGCAGTGGGTTTTTTTTGCCGTGCATCGTTTTAACACTACTAATGAAGGGCTTTCCACATTATGGCCTGCATCTATTTCAGCCCTGATTATGTATCTACTTACAAGATTAGAAAGATTAAGAGCTAATTAGAGTACTGAGGATTAATAACTGCAATGCACATTTTTCTTAATCTTGTCTTTCATTCCAGTGGAGATTGGTCCATGTTACAAAGTTTGCCAAAGGTTACTAAACACACAAAAGTTGCTGGGTATTACTTTTCTTGTAGATACTGAGTAGGCATCAATAATTAGGCTAAAAAAAAAGAATTACAGGGATGGTAGGAAAAAGCATGCTTTGTTTCCAAAGAAAACAAAAAGCTATGTCTTTATTATTCTGTTGGAAGCATCAACCCAACTTTCTTTTTACATTTTCCTATTTATAAGTTCTAATTTGATCATTGTAATATAATACAATATTATTTAATTA